>JANHFK010006793.1:37785-48760 GCA_036250565.1 Sibynophis collaris
GGGGTGCACCCCCCGCACCCCGTTTTGGGCCTAGTAGGCCTCTCTGCACTTACCTGGGAGCCAAAATCGGGCCCGTGGGGATTCCAGGAAGGGGCAGGGAGGGGAGGGGTGGGACCAGCAGCAATTTAACTACTGGTTTTCCTGAACCGGCCTGAACTGGCTGAATCCCACCACTGGTATTAATGTTCTCTAAATTCCTATTCTTAGGTATGCAACTCAGTTCTCTTCACTGACTTCTGTCAATCTTCTTATTGAGACTTCTTATGAGACCAAGGGCTCAGTATTACTTTTGTGTTCAATCAGGGTCTTCTGTTGCAATACTGCATATCATTTTTCTTATGTCATTTCCTGGTATAATTTTTTGTGTGTGGAGGAAGTGATTCATGGAACCTCATGGAAAAATTTGACTGTGGTTCCTTGCTTTCAGGGCAGAGTGGATGTTATATTACGTAATTAGTTCCTTAGATTTCTTCAAATTAAACCTTATTTCAGTCGATAAAATGAAAGAAATTGACCATAGCCTAATTCTGTAAAATAGCATTCGTGGCCTGACAAATAATAGATAGGTTTTAATTGTCTTGTAGGTTTTTATTACCTTTAATTATTTAATTTTATTGGAAGTTTTGACAGGCTATGGGACAACGGTTTTAATTAATTTTGCTGTTTTGTTGACTGTAAATTTGTTGGTTTTAGTTAGTTCTTATACTTTTGTAATTTTATTGGCGATGAAGATGGATGATGGTGATGACAGGCCAGTGTGATGGATGACTCCTGCTGCAACACATAGCATGCCATTTGAAGAGAAGCTGAATCAGAACACAAGTTCATATTGGCCATTCCCTGGTTTTGATTATACCAAATGCAGCTTATTCTGATTTTGAAGTCAAGTGAAGCATGTTATTTGTGCCACCTGCATGTATTTGTAAACCTCTGGAACTTACTTTCTGAAGATAAATTTTGAAATCTCTGAAGGAGGCTTATGAATTTAATGAAAAAAAGTTAAGTCAAATCTTATGTAATTTGGAACACTGATTTTTTTTTTTACTAGACTAGACCAGACCACACCAGATTACACATCACACCACACCACACTACACTACACTAGACTACTAGCACTTTGAATTAGATCCAGAAATAGACTGGCAGCCAATCTATATGAGGAAGAATTGGAATAATATGTTTGTATTGACTAGATTCTCTATTTTGAACTACCTGAAATGTTTTCAAAGTATATCTTCCATCATCAGGTAGATACTAGGTAGACCAAATCAAAAAGCAACTTCATAAGAAAACTAGAACCTTAATTGAGATTGTCTATTATAACAGAATCTTGCAAAGCTGATTGTGCTGTACCTAATTCCTTCTTATAATCTAATATAAGACTGAAATAACTGGGGTTCTGTTTACCATCTAGAGTAGGAGTCCCAATCCCAGTCCATGGACCAGCACCAGTCAATGGCTTGTTAGGAACCAGGTCACGTGATGAGCAAAGCTTCGTCTGTGCATGCATGGGATCTAGATTGCACACAAAACTATTCCCTTCCCCAACCTATCCCTGACACAGTTGGGGGCCACTGATCTAGAGAAAATGAAATCATATTATACTGTGCTATAAGCCTATTATTATGCATATTCCATATTACTCAAAATTCTTTTCAAACACCCTCTTGGAATCTTGCTAGTTATACAAACAGGTTGAAGAGCCACAGGCAATAAGAAGACAGCATTGTATAACTAGCTGACTCAGTGCCTGGAGCCTCTGTGAACCTGGATGAGGAGGAACTGGCTGAAGCGCAACCATATCAAGATGAAGTGTTTGGATTTTGGCTCCCTTGGTTTAAGTGACATTTTATCTTTGACAATCAATGGAGTAGCATTTTCCCAGACAGAGCTGGTTTGCATTTGGGGGTCTTCCTGGACTTGCAACTGCTGCTCAAGAAGCTGGTGGCAGCCACAGCTAGGGGAGTCTTTGCACAGCTACATCTTGTGCACCAATTGTGCCCATTCCTGGATCAGGAGGCCTTGTTCATGATCATTCATGCCTTGGCTCTTCTTGGTTGGGCTGCTGCAATGTGCTGTATATGGAGCTGCCTTTGAAGACCACTCAGGAGTTACAACTGGATCAAAATGCAGGAGCTTGTATTGGCCTCTCTCAGTTTGCACATGCAATCCTTTGCTATGCAAGCTGCACTTGCTCCCAGTTCCTTTCTTGATACAATTCAAGGTACTGGTTATCACCTTTAAAGTCCTACATGGCACAAGGCCAGGTTATCTGCAAGATCACCTCTCCTTGAGGCTATCTGCTTGTTCCACTAGATTGAACAGAGTGTGCACACTCCAGGTCCCTTTCCTTAAATGTTGCCAGGTAATCAGACTCTAGGAAGTGTGCCTTTTCTGCAGCAGCCACTTCTCCTGTGGAACGCTTTTCACATGAAATTCAGCCACCCACTGAGCCTTCAGTAAATTGGTGAAGAGCTGGCGTTTCCCTCAGGCACTGGAAGAGTGAGGTTGCAACCCAATTATTGAGGTGTTGAATGAGTACAGTTATGGAGATTTTTCTTTCTTTCTTTCTTTCCTTTTTGCGTGGTGTTTGTGTTTTTATTACTGTTGTCAGTTGCCTACAGTTGCATACTACAAAATGAGCAGCAATAAAATAAAATAAAATATAAATACAATTGGTCTAAAATTACTTTTGTGACTTTTTGAAAACACAGCTACTTATTACTTTTATTCATAGTTTTTTTCTTGGTTCACATTTATTATTTACCTTTATGGTATTTGCATTTTAAATGCTATTTTTATAGGCAGGAGTTGGTATTGATCATTTAAATTAATGATCATAGAGTTAGCCCTGCCTAATTTACCATATTCTCTAATTTTGGAGGTTTACTGTAAGTCGGATTAGCAGATCTATACATATTTGTTTTAGAGTAGATCATGTATCTAATAAATTACAGCCTGGTAGTTGTGTTTAATTATCTGCTATTACTAAATGGCAAAATCTGAAGTCACCTTATTTTAAAAAAAGACAAAACCATTCTATGCATAACTTTAAAGTTATAGGAGTTTAAAAGTATCATGGGAGTTTAAAAACAAGCCAATATCACTATCATCCACATGGTACTGAAATCAAAACAATCTGTTTTACAAAGTGATTGTGTGTTTCTTTACTAAAACATAGTCAGAAGTTTCTCATTCTTGAAGTTAAATCAATTTTAAATTCCAGTCTTGGATGCATTTCTGGAATATGGCCTACAATGAGTAGAAAAATCTCTCCTGCCAACCAGCCAGCAAGCCAGCCAGGCAATAAATATATGTTAATTATTTGCATACAGTAACTATATCCTGCAATGGTACAATATATTATGTGCACAGGCTATGCTCCCTTTCATTTTTAAGACAATGGCTTACTCCCTAAGTCTACTCTGGATGTCATCTAGAAAAATAAGCCTTTTTTGCATTCATTTTTGAGGTTTCACCAGATTGTTGATAGGATAGAGGGGAGTTGATGCTGCTCCTACAAGAGAATAAAATTTGTCATTGTAATTTTAACTGTAATTAAAGCAATTCTGTCCCCAAAAGTACTGCAGGGCTTAATATTTAGATAATGTAAGCCATCTGGAGTTGAGTGAAGGATTTAGAGCATGCCTCTGAAAGTCTCCCTTCTCCCACAACAGACCGATTGGGCGGCAGACTTGAGCAGGGAAATATCCTGCATGCTCTAGACATTGCATGGCCTACTTCTACAAGGACATATAATCCTTATTTTCATTCCTGGGATTTTTTATGAATTTAAAAGTTAAAAGTGCCAAGGGGTATAAAAGGGAAGACATCTCCTTTTGTTCATTTTCTTATGTTTTCTGCCAAATTAATCCGCCAGTTGTTTTGAAGGCTCCGTTTCCATAAGTAAGACAACATTTAAGTGCAGATGACCCACAAAAGCACGATAACAAAAACAACATAGCATCTAATCTTATAACTGTTTCCATTCCATAACCTAGTCTTTTTTTCTTGGACAATTAAAATTATATACAATGCATGTCCTTGTCCATTCAAGGTTAGCAGTTTGTGTGGGCTGATGCCGTAAAATGCTAACAAAATATTTGGCACCTCCTCTAAGCAAATAAGTGATAACACAAAATATGTTAATGTGAAAAACATTTCTGCAACATCAGGCGTTTAAAAAATATACTCGATTAATGAAAACCAAGAATATAAATGTGCTACTTGGCAGTCTAATGCCTTGCAGTATCAAGTGTAGCCTTATCTCTCAAGAATTCCAGCTTTATTTCAATGAATAACAGCAATAAAATACACAGAGGTTGGTGATTAGGCAGGATGCAGATGGTTATAGTGCCATGCAAGTACAACCAGATCCAACCCTATTTAACTTTTTTAAAAGCAGCCAAAGTTAGTTAGTTGATGCTCTGTCATGGTTTGTACATCATAGTTAATAATGTGTGAATTCCAAGCAGTTTCATTTATTTAATCAATCATAGTTTAGTGCTTTGTGTAACTAAGCATATATAATGTAAAATTAACTCCTTAATAATTGAAATATCAAATTTTGGTACCTAGCAAACTGATTTCAAAATTATTTCTGGCATATTATTTTATTTCATTGCTTCATATCATACTTAGTCATGGTAGAATATTTTGTTTCTCATATCTTCTTTGTTTGTTGTTCCATATTTTTTTATAATAACTCTAGGTTGTTTTTTTTATGTAGTCAGGTTTTTGCCATTTTATTAATCTTTTCTTCACCAGTAGCAGTTTTTATCTGCTTTATTTCTATTTTTAAGAAGAACTGGTGAAATGTAAAAGCTATTTCCAGTCAATAAAAATAATAAATGCAGAACAAAATGAAGTACAGTGCATTTTTGTGGTCAAGCTTTGGTCTTTTCATCCCTGCACTGTGGTCAGTGATGAATATATTTAGTGGTTATTTTATTGGGCTGTACTACCAGAGGAATTACACTGTACACAACCTTTTAAAATGATGATTGTATTTTGATTCAATCCAATTTGACACTGACATTTTCAGAGAATGAACCTCTGAGCAAAAATGACATCCCAAAGTAGAGTGATGAAATAAACATGTTAATATGTGTATATGTGTTAACAATAAAATCTACTTTCAGGTCTTTGATTTCTGATAGTGAGATAATTTTCTCTTTTCAGTTCTGTTTCTTCCTGTAATCTCAAATGTGTTTCCCACCCTAACCAACTTTTTCTTTTTAAGAACTGGGAAAATATTTTGTAACATTTCTAATGACCATACTAAATCTATTGGGTTCAGCTCATAGCTGTGAAACAAAAAAAGCAGATTGCTGATTTAAATTTCACATTGGGTTTATAAAATGGTCTTTGGTGTGAAACTCATGGCACAAATAGGCATAAGAAAAAATTACTGCATTACAGCTGAGAGGCAAAATAAACGGGAAAAAGAGAAGATGTGAATTTAAAACACTTTTTTCCTTTTTGGCATCAGATAAAACTATGTCCTTGATGAGCAGGCATTGTCTCAGAACCACCCAGGGTGGAATCTGGTACTTATTGCTTGTGCACTCACAACCAGAACTGTTTGCAGAGGTCTCAGGAGAAAAAAAAAACGTATTTATCTAATGTTCTAGGGGAAAAAACAGTGTGCTCTAAACAGCAATGCAAAATAAACACACTCACTACAATGGGAAATGATAAACTTTGGAGGCTATTGATTCCTTTTTGAATTCTCTGAGCTGTGCTAGGGGATGTTTGCGTAAAATGGTCCTGCATGGTCTCCCAGGTCTAGTTTTTCTCTTTTCAGCTGGGAGTTTATTGTTATGTTCAATATCAGTGGTACATATAAGGATGATTATTGCAAAATCTATTTATTTGCAATGGAATGATACTGGGTTGTGGTTTTTTCAGTAGAATGACATAGTCATAGGCAAGAAACCATCATCCTTCTCAGAGTCACTGAAATTTGGGTGACATATAAATTTAATAAATTTTGTAAAAACAGTCATAAAATTGAATCCCAGTCACATGGTCCCTCAGCTTATGACCACAATGACTTACAAATGAAATTCTGGGTTCCGTTGTGGTTGTAAAAGTCAAGGATTACCTACTGTATATGATTAAGTACACTTTTGCCCTTGTAAACTTCTTAAAATTGCCAGGGTTAGGGTTAGGGTCATTCCATGTTCATTGAATTAATTGCAGATGATTTTGATTATTTTCTCCACTATATCTTACAAATAATGCATAGGTTAAGTGCATCTCAATATGCCGGATCAGAGAATATTTTAAGGATAAAAGTTGCTATATAAAATGCAAAGTTAAATAATTAATGTGCTTCTGGGTGTACTTTTTTTTTTTCACGCATTAGCCACACTAGCTTCTGGTTTGTTTCGGGGTCTAATTCTGTGTGCTAAATCTTAAATCTTTCAAATAGAGAAGAGAGAAACTGTGGCTCTCCAGATGTTTTTGAACTAATGCTTTCAGGAACATAACCAGCAGTGGAATCTATAGGTCAGCAACATTTGAAGGTTCACTGGCTGACAATCCTTGCTTTTAAAATGCTAAATATTTGGGGGCCAGGAGGTATGAGATCCACTGTCTCCCAGATGTACTTACTGGTGGATTCTAGCAATCATTTGATGCTTTTTATCATATCCCTCCTTAAAAGAAGCACAGTAGATAAGTTCTTTTCTTCAACCCTTTACTTCCCCAAAGAAGTTAGACTGGCCCCATTTCTGATTATTCTTTTAAAATGTGAAGTAAAAATGCAAATGATTTCACACATTTCATCTCTCAAATCCCCCAAAGCTCTCAATGTTTCCCGAGCCACAGTTAAAAGTCCTTTACATTACTAATATAATGAAGCTGATCTTTGAAGATGACACTGTAGTATTGCATTCCTTAAGTAAACATTTTAATACATACCATATTAGGGTTTGTTGTTTTGCTCTCATATATTCGTCCACTCTCATATTTCAAATATTTGTGTATTGTATTGTGTTATGTGTCCAAAACCACATGGAACAATCAGTATTGACTCTAAGGAGATGTTTTGCTATTATAAGGAAAGCTGTAGAAAAGAATAATACACGCGAGATATTTACGCATGCTCAAATACAAAAATAACAAAAAACATATTAATTTCAGAGGGTAATTAATTTGCTCTTAATCAAATTATTAATGATCATAGTCCATAACTTTTCATTGTCAATTAGACCTATGGAATTCAAAACAAAACAAAAACAAATAGCTAGTAATTTGCTTTCAGTGCAAATGAAGATTTGTTATGACTTTTCTAAGTCAACAAACTCTTTCTAGCAACTCACTGTAATAAATCTATTGGCAGAAAGACATTCAGTATTGTCTCAGTACTAAGTACTAACTTGTCTGAAATATGGATTTTAAAGGACAAATTAAGGAGAGAGGTTCCTATGTTATGCACACTGCCTAAAAACAGTATCTGTTTTTAACGTTTATAGTGTGACCAAGGAATCACCTTTAACTGTCAAGTTGCCTGCATGTTATTCTCCAGAGACTCGACTTTAAAACACTTTACTTCTGCGAATTAAGAAAAGATTTTCTATTTTTTTTACTATGAGTTATATCCTGCTTATTGTAACTCAACTATTTAAACTTCATTATTACTGTTAAACAGTAACAGTTAAACATTATAAACAGTAAAAAAAAAGTCCATGCTGAAAAGAAATAAAAAACAAATACCTTATAACTGCAAATCTGGAAATAATACATAAAGACTTTAAGATTTGTTAAGCAAACAACTGATATTTATCAGTAGGATTTTAGTATATCTTTGTATGTTAGGGCATTGTTTGTTATTTAAAACACATAGTTAAACACACTTCCAGTTTAGATGGCTTTAAAGGGCAATTAGACATGGAAGCTAGACCTGTCATCTGTCATCAACTATGGCAGCTAAATGAAACCTCATGTTTTGAGGCATCTGAATTCCAGGTGCAGTTTTGGGGAGGGGGACCTAGGAGCAGCCATGGAAAAGGGGGGTTGATAATCAGGCCTTTTTAATTGACTTGTAAAGATCTGATTATTATGCAAAGTCAGGGATAGGCTACTCTAGCTTTACTCTATTCCAGATAAGACTTACAGTATCTTTCAGTTCTCCAATAGGGATTTAATTACATGCTTTCCCAATTTTCTGATTAAACACACTTGTTTTTCAAAGAGAAGTTGGAAATTTAATCCAGGAGAGTTGTTTAATACGAATTAATGAAGGAGAACTTCTTAAAAACAAATTAATAATTGAAATCAGAAACTATCAGAAATCAGCATGATTTTCTTGACTATTTCTTTCAAGGTCCACATGCTTTTCTAATTTTTTGAATTGGAAAATCTTTTATTTTTAGACAGAGAATAATTCATTGAATGTCTCTTTCTGCTAGGCATCTGGGAATCTTCTTTTATTCCATAGTGCCGTGTTCATGTGACAGCTCTAGCAAATGTGTAGTTAATGTGTGTGTGTTTTAACTGCACCTGTACAAATGGATTAAAGGTACCAATCTACACCACATCTAGCACTTGAGAATTATTCTCCCAGGTGACTAAGTACCATTAATATGGGATGATCAGTTAAATTAACTAATTAAAAGAACTGGTTCTCCGTGATTTCTAACCTTTACTGTAAAACAGAAAATGTCTCTGCTTACAGATTTATTTTTTCCAACAGCAATAAAACCAGAATTCTCTTATCTACATTGTACATGTTTATGAATGTGTTATATTTAATCCTGTAATTGCTTGAAATATGGTAGCACTCAAACACTTGTATAACAGTAAGTAAGTAAGTTAGTAAGTAACTTACGTTTTCTGGTACATCTGTATATTATCTTTGATCTTCTTTGGTTATATCTCACAAAACATTTGGTATAAATTTGTACTTTTGTGGAAGATTAATTAATTTAATAAATTAAATTTTCGTATTGCTTTGCCTACAAAGGATTATGATCTGTCACAACCTTCCTCAATAGCAATAGCACAGTGATGGTGAACCTTTTTGCCATCGCATGCCAAAAGCGGGAGGGGGGATCTCATGCTCATGCCTGCCCATGCCCATAATTCAATGCGCTTCTCCCCCGCGCATGCACACACACACACACCGTGCTCCCCCCATTATTGGTACAGTGGGCCTGGTAGGCTTCCTAGGAGTCTGGGGAGGGCGAAAACAGCCTTCCCCCCCGAGGCCCTCCAGAGGCCGGAAACAGCCTGTTTTTGACTTCTGGTGGTACCGGAAGGCCTGTAAATCAGCTGGCTGGAGTGTGCATGCGCACTGCAGCTGAGCTGGGGCAACACTTGTGTGCCCACCAATATGGCTTTGCGTGCCACCTGTGGCACCCGTGCCATAGGTTCGCCATCACTACAATAGCACTTAGACTTACATACCACTTTATAGTCCTTTGTAGCCCTCTTTAAGCTGTTTACCGAGTCAGCATATTGCCCACAACAATCTGGGTCCTCATTTTATTGACCTTGGAAGGGTGAAAGGGGTCAATCTTGAGCTGGTGAGAATCGAACCTCTGGCAGTTGGCAGAATTAGTATGCAATACTGCAGTCTAACCTCTGTGCCACTGATCTGCTTGTTCAGATGGCATAAGCGTCTGTGGGGCTGGGGACATTTGTGACCAAATGTGCAAAGTCCAATATCACAAGGCAAAAATTGCCCCTTACATAGTCATATGTGAAATAATGATGCAAGTATGAAAGAGTAGAACTTACGTCATAATGTCACAATGTACATTTGTCATTTGAGCATCATCATGCCTGGGGTGTTGGTCTGCAGCTGCTAAATAAAATACAGGTGGAAAGAGGCTTTCATGATGAGCCATTAACATTTGTTACTTCTGGCATTTAGAAAATAAGTGATGTTTCAGTTAACATTGATCTGGTAGAAGAGTAATATTATCAGCCTGGGAAATGTCCAGTTTACTACTGCATTGCTTGGAAAAGGTCACAGTCCAGTTTCCAGAAAAATATGCTGCCCAACATTTTTAAAAGGCTCCATGACTTCAAAGAACAAACAACTAGGGTGGGTAGGCCACCAGGTCACTTCCTGTAAGTTGATCCAACCAGGAATCAGTATCTCAAGATTCGCAACTTTCCCAAAGCACTTACATGGGGTGGTTTTTTAAATACACATTTGGCAGATGGTTTCTATAAGAACTTATCATTTCTAGAAATAATA
Source organism: Sibynophis collaris (assembly GCA_036250565.1). NCBI lineage: Eukaryota > Metazoa > Chordata > Lepidosauria > Squamata > Sibynophiidae > Sibynophis > Sibynophis collaris. The sequence continues at coordinate 47,999 of JANHFK010006793.1, forward strand.
ATGAGGTATTTCTTCTATATGTCTAGACTGCTTGTTTACTTTTAGTAACTTATTCCCAGATTCTACTTGTTTATGAAATAGATTTTTCACAACTCATTAATTTGCCCATTGATCTGGCAATAATTTACCCTGACTGGCAATTTGCCTTATATCTATCAGAACAGCTATTGATTTTATTTGCCTTTTAATTAATTCATTTGAAGTTCACAAAAATAAATGAGAGAAATGTATAATAAATAGGTTAACTGACTGCTGCAAAAGTATCAAAATACCTTTGTTGAGGTAGTAGCCATCTTTATTGTGGTTTCTCAGGAAAAAAAACCCCAACTCCAAGTCAACTCTTAACACAGTTATTCTGCCTCATAATCTTCTGTAAGCAAGGGTTGTTCAATATTCTTATATTAGTTAACCCAGTTTTCATGATAATAAAAATATACAGAAGTTATCCATAGTTTATCCTCAGAATCCCCAACTTTTGTTGTGTGTGCGTATTTATAGTCATATTTGGAATTTTGACAGCACGTGGTGAATGCAGTGATTCCTATTTTGGAGGTGTCCCCGGATTGTTAGGTGAAGTAGGCGTCTCGGTGGATACTAAGAAAGAATTATGGACAAATTATGTCCCAGGTACTACAATGAAAACCAGGTGTAGAGGTCTGGGAAACATATATTGAGGACCCAGTTTGGGGGGGGGCAATAAGCTGACTTTGTATAAATATACAAAAGTATGAAGGCTATTGCTTAGCACATTGTAAGCCGCCC
>JANHFK010006795.1:22403-35966 GCA_036250565.1 Sibynophis collaris
AGGCCTTCCTGTCCTCTACCATCCCCCGGAGTCCATTTAAGCTCACGCCGACTGCTTCAGTGACTCCATCCAGCCACCTCATTTTCTGTTGCTCCTTCTTTTGCCCTCAATCGTTCCCAGCATTAGATTCTTCTCCAGTGAGTCCTTCCTTCTCATTAGGTGGCCAAAGTATTTGAGTTTCAACTTCAGGACCTGGCCTTCTAAAGAGCAGTCAGGGTTAATCTCCTCTAGGACTGATTGTTTTGATTGCCTTGCAGTCCAAGGGACTTGCAGGAGTTTCCTCCAGTACCAAAGTTCAAAGGCTTAATTCTTTGGCGCTCAACCTTTCTTATGGTCCAATTTTCACAGCCATACATTGCAACTGGAAAAACCATAGCCTTAACTATACACACTTTTGTTGGCAGGGTGATGTCTCTGCTTTTTAGTGTGCTGTCTAGATCTGCCATAGCTTTCCTCCCCAGGAGCAAGCATCCTTTAATTTCTTGGCTGCAATCCCCATCTGCAGTGATCTTGGAGCCCAGGAAAATAAAATCTCTCACTACCTCCATTTCTTTCCCATATATTTGCCAAGAATTGAGAGGGCCGGATGCCATGATCGTAGTTTTCTTATTGTTGAATTTCAAGTCAACTTTTGTACTCTCCTTCTTCACCCGCACCAGGAGGCTCTTTAGTTCCTCTTTGCTTTCTGCCATTAGATTGGTATCATCTGCATATCTGAGGTTGTTGATATTTCTCCTGGCAGTCTTAATTCCAACTTGTGATTCATTTAGCCCCGCCTTTCTTATGATATGGTCAGCATACAAGTTAAATAGGCAGGGTGACAGTATACAGCCTTGCCGAACTCCTTTCTCAATTTTGAACTAATCAATGGTTCCGTGTCCAGTTCTCACTGTTGCTTCTTGACCTGCATAGTTCACATTGCATAATCAAGCTATGAGATGACAAGGGCAGAAGTGACAAGAATATACAAAATGTTTAAACATTATTTCATTTTTATTTTCTTTTTTCAGTGAAAAGGTTTTTTAAAAAACTTTCATTTATTTGTAAAGTTCCTTATGCAGCAAATATGTGATGTTTTTTAAAAATGCACACAACTGCAGTAAGGCTTATAAACTTTTTTTCTTTTCAATTATGAATATGGATGGACAAGTTGGTTCATAACAAAATGTTTATCTAAATCTAAACACACTTTACAATAAATTATGTTATTCCCGAGTCAGCAAGTAACTATAGGCAATATTTAAAATATTAATAGAAAATATGCTTCTTGTTTCTATGTTGCATTACACTGGTATCCTTTTATATATTTTTAAATTGACCATTGCCTTGCAAGATAGCAATATATATATTTGACCTTAGCTTGTATGGGAAGGAATCCCTATTTTGAAATTACTACATTAAAACACTACATGAATGTGCTTATCTCTCTTCAAAGAAGGATATTCAATCTAGGAATTATATATTTTTCCCTTCATTAGAGGGTAGATATAGCAAACACACTGCTGATCTCAACTCTGAATGACACACAAAACATTTTTACAAACACATTGGTTTTCAGGTAATTGTATTATACTTTGGTACTCAACTGCTTTGAAATTAATCCAATTGTTAACCAAACATTTTGATGTGAAGTTTTTGTCCCAGTACTCCTTGTTTATTTGGTACTCAACACACAAGCTACAACTTGTTGATGTCAGCTGCTTTGTGACTCACTACATTATTCTTTATGGAAAAAAAATTGGTACTCATCATTTTTGGTATACATCACACTTCCTAGAGCCAATTAATGTTGGGTACTGAGGTACCATTGTACTGGAGAGACTGCTGTGAAGTTGCTTCAGTACAAGCAGAAAATAGTTTAACATTAGCAAGGCCTATATATACTAGGTAGGGAGGACTATTGGTATCCAAGATTATATTTAAAAATATTCTAAAATGTTTTAAAGCCAATTAATTATTTCTAATAAAGCTTCAGAAGAGTAGACTTATTTCTTTACAAGGATCTGCTTTATGATTAGTCTTTTAAGAGAAGAAGGGCACATAGTAGTCATTGTTTATATAATTCTAAATATATTTTTCACATACTATCTTCATCTTTATTAAAAGAGCAATTATTGCTGTCTCCAAAATGTCTGTTGAATTCATTCTACAACTTCTCACTTCCATAGGAAATGAATAGTCCCACAAATGTAATAATTCAATGGATCAAAAATGATCTAATTTTCAATGCAAAATTGAACTTTATTTATATAGACCAGACTTAAATACATTGCATTGAAGAATGAGCATATGATTGCATAAATACAGTATCTATGAGGAAGATACTATAATGTTTGCATGTGTGTTATATGAATTCATTCAGAATTACTCTTTGGTGAATTCTGTGGGACATGATTACATACAGAGTGTCTATGACTATTTCATTTATCAAAATTGTGAGTTTTAAAAATGGCTTACTGATTATTTTTTCTTTGTCATTAGGATCTCGTCTTCGCCAAGAAGACTTTCCTCCACGAATAGTAGAGCATCCATCTGATGTTATTGTTTCTAAAGGAGAGCCTACAACTTTGAACTGCAAGGCTGAAGGAAGACCAACTCCCATTATTGAGTGGTACAAAGATGGAGAGCGTGTGGAGACTGACAAAGATGACCCCCGTTCACATCGCATGTTGCTTCCTAGTGGATCTTTATTTTTCCTAAGAATTGTACATGGACGCAGGAGTAAACCAGATGAAGGAAGTTACGTTTGTGTTGCCAGGAACTATCTGGGGGAAGCTGTGAGTCGTAATGCATCTCTGGAAGTAGCATGTAAGTAATTTTAACAACATCCAGACATTATGAAATATTTTGCAGTTATTGAATCGTACTGGAGAAATGTATGCTTTCCACTATGCATCCCTAACTTTATTAATTGTAGCCGTAAAGTTTATGGGACTATTAAAGGAAAGCATGCTTATTGTTTTGTTCATTGATATAAATTTGTTAATGCTATAGTTATACATAACCATTTATGCTAAGAAATGGTGGCAAATATTTCATGAACAATGTTATACTTTTAATGTCACTTGAACTCTTCAAATAAATTACAAACTGTTCATAACTATAAACTATTTGTATTAATAAATCAGATATACTTGTGATAATCTTACTTTCTTTTGCAAGTGTATGTTTAATGTCCATTTATAATTAGCTTCATTTGTGGAAATGAAATAATACCATATTCAAGATACAGTTTACAGAAATTACAGCATTTGCTTCTGTAACAATGGGCAATGAATATTTAGTTATCTTAACAGGACTAGATCTCTTTTTATGCAAATGTAAATTGCTAAATACAAGTGAAATGATCATAAAAAATATATTGAAAAGGATACAGAGACAGAATTTGAATTTCATGTATCGGGTCTCCGCTTTGAAAAACTAGAGACAAGTCTTAATCTGGCTGACATTGCTTCTGATCTAAGCAGAGTTGGTTGTAGCACCAGAGATAGCAGCTGTAGCCCCAGCTGTTAAATTTGAGATAGCAGCTTGATCTATTGACCACTGCAAGAGAGGCTCTGGTCTAAATGAAAATTCATGAAAAATTGATGAAGTCCTGAGATTATTTTTTTCCTTTCCTTTTTCAGTACTATGCTGCTCTAGTGAGAAAAGATTAAATGAGGTGTTGAATGTTTTAGCTGCAAGGAGGTTGTAGTTCAGAGGTCAGAAGTCACAAAGAAACTGATCATTTTCACTGTACCCTTTGGTTTAAATAAACCAGATCATTTATTAACTGGCTATGTATGTATGTATGTATGTATGTGTATTTCTGTGTGTATTTCTGTGTGTATATATGTGTGTATATATCTATATATATGTATATGTACGTATGTACATGTGTGTGTGTGTGTTTCCAATTTATTAACCTTTTCCAGAACAGGAAATTGATGTTGACAAAAATATGGATTGTATTCTAATTATTAACTTAGAAAAGAGAAGCAAGATTGAAATCTGAAATTGAAAGTAGTACTTTAGTTAACATATTCCAAAATGTTTTTGTATTATTTGTGGTCTTATTTATGTATTATTTGAAATAGTAACTTTTGAATTATTTCTTTAAAACCTAAAGTATATTTAACATTTTTATTTGTAAGAATTATTTGTGAATTTAATAAACAGTTGAGGTCCAAAGAGTCACATGGTGTTGCAACACCATTGCAAAATGGAATAACAAGCTATATTAAGAATTATGAACTCTTGCCATTACATATAATCTTTGATTTAACTACCATAATTGGGACCAACATTTTGGTCACTAAGGGATGCAGTCATAAAACAAGATGTCATGTGATGACATTCCTTAGAGACCACAATCTTAGTAATGCTAATTGCCATCGTTAAGCGAATTTTACCAGCCAAGGACTCACCCTAATTCATGCCATTGTGGGCTTGGTCCCTCCTACCCTGACCTTCAGTATGGTAAAATATTGATTCCAAATCCTGCCACCTGTCTATGTCACCCTATCTGTCCTATTAGTTTCCATATAGCCTATCTTTGTATCATACTTCTGAGCCCTAGGAAACTGATTTTGGTTGTTATCACTTGCTGCACATTCCTAAGAAAAATAATGGCTGTTTTAAGGACTTGAGAATTATTATCTATTAGTGTCTATTCTTTTCTTTCATCCTAAATATTAACAGCTATTAGACATTTGTTTTTTTTTCAATCTCAAATACTGTAAAAAATTTTTTTTTTACTTAGTTCAATTTCTGCAGACTCTTTATGACATCATTTAATCAGGATTGTCTGTCAGTAACTGGTTCTTTTGATTACTTGTAAGTTCATGCTTGTGTCATCACTGATAATTTATAGTCTTCTGTCAGCCTTTTTTTCAGTTGCCTTTCATTTTTCCAACTGTCAGGATGTGCAGTAATTCTTGTCTTCACATTTATGCATCTAAAATATTTAAACATTTGTTTCATTTTAGTGCTTCCAGATGGTATTTTCCTTTTACTTCATCTGATATCTAATGATTTGTGTCTGAAAGTGTTTTCAGCCATTTACTCTAGTACCATAATTTGAAACAATTGATTTTTCTTTATTTAGCCATTCTGATGAACCAGCTTCGGCAACTGGGAAAACTATGGCTTTGGCAATGTACATTTTTATGGCAGTGTGATATCTCTGTTCTTTAAGATTTGTCTAATTCTGTCGTAGTCTTCTTTATAAATAGCAGCCATTTCTTTATTTCATCTCCATGGTCACTATCCCTGTGAGTTTTGAAGTTGACAGCACAGACTTCTACTGCCTTTCTATTCATGGTGTTGACATTGCCTATTGACATAATCTTATATTTGTTTTTTTTAAATGTGAATATTTTGCCCTTCCACTTTCAATAAGAGACTTCCAAGTTTCAGAGTAATTTTATTAGCACATCCAAGGTTTTGTTCCACAGAATTAATTCAAATTTCTATTTCTTCTAGAAATGAATATACAGTACATGCCTTTCTGCCTATAAGCCAAAGAAACAAGTCAACAGTATGAATCTTTGGAATATTCTTTTTTCTCTTTTGATCTATTGTGTTGAAAAATATGCTGTTTATTTCTTCATGGTCATCATAAAATTCTTCAATAGGCAAATGAGTTGATCTGGTACTCATGCTATTAAGACCTGTCGTCAGTTCATTGTAGTGTACATAGTTAGAAATATTTGTATAATCAATAAAACAGTACTTGAGCATTACTTTGTTAGTATGTAAGAGAAGTGCAGCTGTTTGATAATTTGAATATTCTTTATGTCTGATTTTTCTTTGAGAGATAGAAGAATATAAATTGATTTTTTCCAATCCCTTGGCTGTTGCTTTCAAAGCACATGTGTAATCTTATATTTTATCAACTACAACTTTCTTGTTAGCAATATTTTCTTGGGTCCACTTAGCCTCACTTTCTTTAATTCTTTGCTGTATATCTATTCTTGATTTAGGAATCATTGTACATTTTTTCTTTATTGTTTCATCAATTTTACACCTTATCTAGTCTGCATCATTTAATTTTTGTAATTTGTGAAAAAAAACAACCAACCAGTGTCTCCTTAATTATAAACTTCCATTTCTATGGCTTATTTATTTTGATATAATCCTTTCTCCCCATTTCCTTTTCTGTAGAATTCAGAATTTAGTTGGACTAATTTGGCTTGTCTTGCTTTTTTTGTCTTTTTGCTATTTGCAACCTATCAACATGCAATCATTTTGCCTTCCTTTGTTTTCTTCTAGATTTTTTAGCAGTCTAGAATATGTCTGGAACTCTGTAATGTATTAAAACTGACCTTACCTTCACCATATTTTATTGCTGATGTCATATTTTGTTAATCAGATGATTCTGCTTTTAATTTATTTACAATTTTGAGCTCAGACAGCACAGGGAGTAATTTTTACTAACTGAACGTAATTTTGTTTTTAGGGTATATATTGCACTATACCAAGAACCTTGGCTTTGAATAGTTTAATTGCTGCAGGGACAAACTTGTCAAAAGGCAGAGTGGTTATTTTCAAATATACTTTTGAGCTTTTGTAGCTAACTCTCTTATTTGATGATCCCAGCATGTGAATGAGTGGAAATGAATACTTAGGAATTTGAATGAGGTATCTCTTTTTAATTGTCCAGCTTCATGGATTATCAGACTGTCTTCTGAAAAAGATGAGAACTTCCATTTTTTGGAGGTTTATTTTTAGCTCTTTTCTATCACAGGAAGTTGAAAGCTCTTTGAGATCTCCATAGAACCCAGTTTTGAACTCGAAAAATATAATTCATCATCGGCTTATCAAAGATAAAACTTAGATCATGGGTGACGAATAGGAGATAGAAATCTGGATTGGCAAGAATTTCAACATTATAACTAGTGTTAATCATTAGGTTAACCATAGGGGAATATGTCAAAATAAAGCAATCGAAATAAAGGAAGATATATTATTACCAGAGATAATGAGAGCTGTCAATTTTCAAAGCTTGTTTTACCAATAATAGTATGATATGATGTTAGTTAAGATATGATGGTATGATAGAAAACAGGAGACTATGAGCTGTAGTGCCATTTTAGGCTTGAAAGGTGGCACTAGAACTCTTAGGTAACTTTTTATTTATCCCCTTGAATTATAATAATAATATAATAATAATAAAGCTGGAATTAAAAATTAAATAGTAATAACTTTTATTAATTAAATAATAAAATTAAAAAGTTAGGATTATTAAGAAAATTACCCAGTATAGAACACAACAAAGAAATGTTGCTGCAATGGCTAAGCATTATTTGTGAATCTTTATTGGCAACATTGCTATTGACATTCCTGATTTGTTATTAGGTTTCTGATTTAGTTTATGCTTTCTTTTTATTCATTGCACTCAGGTTATTAAAATCCTTTGGATTTTAGAAGAATCAGTCAAGTGAAAATACATTTTCCTTCTGCTAAAGTATTCTGAAGTGAAGAATCCCCTTATTCTCCAGTGGAGCTGCAGAATAGTCCAGAAATGGGTGTTGCTATAATCATAACGTCAGGATTGTTACTGTCATTTTCTGACTCTCTTTGACCCTCTGTCCACAATGGGGCCAGAAGCGAAATATTTCTCTGCCAATTCTACTAAAAAAAAAGAATGGCTATTTGTAACCTTAAATCAAGGCCTAAATTAAAAAGTTGATTTTTATTTATCTCTTAACATATTTATTCCCAATAATTCCCAGTAGAAAAAAATTGTCTTGCACATGCTGATGCATACTTCAAAAATGAAGTTAATAGTATTGCTACCTGACAGAAATTAATGAGATTCACTATCAGTGCTAAATGACTCATTGAGATGGGCTAAAAATCATTTCAAAATATATACAAAATATTACCAAAATAAAAACAATCATAATAAAAGAGAACAAGGACAAATATTGCAAAGGGCCTGGAATGTAATAAACCTGATGGCTTGGATTAGGATTAGACCACACATTTCCCATCTTGTACCTATGCATTTGATTTTGGTTTCCAGCATGAATTAGCTGGGGTGGGTGATGGTTTGTAATTAGAAAGCATATGTCAGCTTTTCTTGACGCAAAACACATATTTGATGAGAACACAATAGGTCACCTTCCCTTACCTGCAAGATAACTGTGAGAAAACATTACAGATTTTATAGAACTTGAAATGAGGTATGATGAGGTAAAACCATGAATGAAATGGAATGGAAATTTAAGATCGTTTTACTCATGGGCTAAATATGACACAAAGAGAGTATTCTGGGACCGTAGAGAAAGGCAGTTCCCCAATACTGTGGGACTGTAGAGAAAGTTAGGCACTATCAGGGCATGGTTATGCTATGTTAAATAACTAGCAGAAACAGAGCTTTGATTTTGGTTTTTAAATTTTGCTGATTGATAGTTTTGTTTACATCTCTCTTGCTATGTATATGTGGCATAAAAAAATAGGATGAACGAACATTGTCAACTATTTTTTTTATCAGCTACCTTAGAGTCCTCAGTTGAGATGACCTCTGAAGTGAGTGGTGTGGTGAGTGATGTAGTTAATGAGATCAGATGACTTTATGACCTCAACCCCTTGTGGCCTTAGCTCTCCTCATCCATCTTCTTGGACCAACTGATTGTGAGGCATCTGTGGAAACAGGATTAAACAAGTGTGAACAAACAAGTTCAAGAGCGTCTGTTCCCACCTTAACTCAGGACAGTAGAAAAAAGTGACACACTAATAATCTTGGAACTGCAGTGTTGAAGGTATAATATTTTGAATAAATAATTATTGTTATAAAAATGCTACAGCAGCTTATAGTAAGTTGCTTAGCAAACTGTGGGATTTGATTTAGCCCTAGTGGGAGAGCATCACAGTGAAGGTGGTAGATCAACTAACAATAGATCCCATCTTCCTCTCCCCCCTCCCATCCTGCCTCCGCCCTCCCCATTTGTAATTGGATTTTTGTGGTTGGCATTAATTTATTTTTGTGTGTGGGTATATGTGTGATTGTAAGCTGCCCAGAGTTACCCTGTGGTAAGAGGGGCAACCCTCTTACAAATAAAATTTGTAAATAAATAAATAATAAATAAATTCATTGTTATTCATGTAGCTAGTATCATAGTCCATTCTATAGCAGAGAATGCATTTTTCAAGAGAACCTTCTTTCTGCAGAAAGGAAGTATATGGATTTACAGCTCAATATCAGTGTAAAGTGATATTTGTTGTAGATTTATTTTGAAGAAAAATATGGAATACAATACATTGAATCGGTTACAAACTGTTTTTTATTATACTGCAATAAAGGGGAAAGAGGAAAGGGAAAGGGAAAGGGAAGGAAATTCTATGCTAATATTACTATTAACCCTGTATATATGGGCATCCGCTAAGGAACAAATGATGAGAGGTTTGAAAACACATAAATGCCACAGCTTATATGCTTGGAGGCATAAGCAATAATGTGATGTGATATTTGTGTGATATCATTTTGGCATCCTTGTGGTTTACCTATACTTAAACACAAGTAAGATTGTATATCATATTATGATATTCATGTTTAGAAGTAAGCAAATTATATTAATCTTAATGGCTATACCTTTTATTAGAATCTGGTTCTAATAAAACAAAACCATATGGACATATGGTTCTGAACTGTACTAGGCTTGTGTCCAATTTGGGAAAACTATTAAGCATGATTGTCTTTTGAATTATTTATTTATAATGAATGCCCCACATAAGAAATAAAAGAAGACTATAGGAAAAAAATTAAATACATTCTAAATCATATTAACTGAAAAATTAACATTTACTAAAATACTTTTTTCCAACATACAGTGTTTTTAACAATATTAAATATTTTTATTCAGCAATTTCTCCCTTTCTGGATAGAAAATAGGACACATTTTGTTGGCTACAGATATACTTCATGCTTTCCAAATAAGGAATAAAAGATATTTGATATAATGAGTTGTCAATATTTTAAGATGAAATGACCATTTATTCCAATGTATGCATCATTGTAGTTGCTTTGTAGGGGGAAACAAGATAGAAGTGGCTATAATCCCTCCTTTCTATAAAGCTACTGGTGGAGCAAATGGTTTTATATAGTTTAATAAAAACAGCCATAGGAGACTAAGCATAAATAAGAGAAAGTTGCTTGTGTTCTGAGTCAGTTTTTAATTGGTGATGATTCTTCTTACGTTCTGTGTTTCATTTTACCCTAATGGCAAATTATCTTGATAGATGGTCATTCGTGAATTATTCTAAAACGTCTTCAGAGATACTTAGGATAATGGCCATCCTCACATTTTGTTAAGTGCCAACTGAGGCATAAGGAACTTTTTATTAAAGGAAACAATTAAAGAAGAAGAAGAACTATTATTATAGGAAATAAACTTGATGAAAACAATAAATGAAAAGAGAAATGGGGAAATTAATGAAATGGGGGAAAAAGGTAACAGTCAATAAAGGAATAGAACAAATTACAAAAAAGTATCTGAACTGGTAATTGAATGGAATAGTTCAGAAGTGTTTGTGTCCATTCTTAACTTTTTAAAAGTTCGTTTCATAGTTTATTCTTCTAGTTCCAAGTCACTGAGATTCAGGACTTCAAAATGATTTCTGATGTTTTCCTTAAAAATGGGGATATATGATTGGCTTACTTATTCCAGTTCAGCTAACTTAAACTTACTTATTAGCAATTAGTGATCTGTTCTACAGTTAGCCCCTGGCCATGTCTTTGCTGTAATAACTGATCTCTTCCAACTTCTTCTACTTAGTCGGCATGATGGATATGCTTCAGGTCTCATCAATTAAGTAGTGTTATGTGACAGGATCCAGAAAGTGTGTTTTCTCTGTAGTGATGCCTGTCTTCTGGGAGGGGAGGGAATTATTTGGAGGTTTATATGGCTTCCACCCTGATGATAGTAAGAAGTCTATTAAAAGCCAAGCTCTTCCCATATTTTTGGGACAGGATGATAGTTGAATCCCTATTGTATGTATTTGGTACAGTATAGATGCTTGTTTCTCCAGCATGATTGTGGGAGAGTCCAAGAATGGGTTAAATCTGGCCTTTCTGCCCAGAGACTGAGTCATCAATTTCTTTGCCACACCCAGTTGCCTTTCTCTCTGGCTCCAGTTTTCGACTTAGTCTAGCCCGAGAGAGACTCTTTTCTGGATGGATTGGACTTTGAAAACCATTCTTGGACTCCTTGCATTATTTCTAAACAGGTTTTTCTTGCAAAAATGGCTGCTTAGAACTAGCAGAAGCAGCAGGAGCTCTCACCCTGCATTCCCGCTGTCGTAGCTCTGCTCCGTGCTAACAAGTCATGCTGGCCAATCCAGGTGCTCTGGCAATGCTACTGACATAGCTGTCCCTCAGCTGGGACTCATGGGGATTGTGCTGGCTAGTTCAGTTCACCTGGCACAACTGCCAACCCATGGAATTACAGTGATTGAGCCCTTAGCTACCATCAACCGGCTCTCGCTTCTCAGGCTTAGTGCATGTGCTGGCTAGCTCGGTTTCTGACACAGCTGCCACCACTCTTCAGCTGTTGTCAGCCTAGCTGACTTATTCGGAGCCTCTGCTCAGATTTCTGAGCATGCTCCATTTCCCCTGTCAGAGCTGAGCCAACAAAATGGCAGAATTCTCCCTCGAGGACAAGCGCAGAGGTAATGGTCACTCACCAGATTCACTGGAGCCTCCTTGCAAAGGACCTGCTAAATCTAGGTTGACTTCCAAGAGGGCAGCCAACAAGATCAAAACTAAGGCCCTCAGGTCCTCCAGGAACACGAGTGCTGAGGAAAAGAATGCTAAAAGGTGCCTCGAAGCACTTGAAGAACAAATTTCAAAGGCTGAAAAGAAACAGAGTAAGCAGTTAGCTTCCCTTCTGTCTCCTCCAAGCACTTCACATGCTTTTCAAACGGAGCCGTTAGGCCAGCCTCAAGAGGCTGCTGAGCCACTTTCACCACTGGGGAGCAAGGGAACTGCCTCCTTCTCTATCTGTTCAGCTCAATAGCAGAGAAAAAAGCCTGGATCCCTTTTCTTGCATGGAAACAGACAGGGAGCCTGGAACCTCCAGAAGGTAAAATCTGGCTGTGACCTTTACACCCACAACAGCGTGGCTCTGCCCAGGGAACTGTCAGAGGCCTGAGGTATCCCAGGACGTGAGATTTTTAATACCTCAGGCCATTTCTCAAGGGATTGCTGCAGGATCCTACTGCCCTGACTCCTTATCAATGGAAGGTCCACCTTATTCTTCTCAGCCTCTACTGCTCTCAGCTAAAAGGCCCGTTTTATCAGGGACCTTGATCCCACAGTCCATCTGTGGGCAGTCAGGAATCCCTGTGGGTAGATGAAGGGCACAGAGATCTTGACCTCTCTGAGGATGAGGATACAGTGCCAGATCCTCCGGCCTTTACTGGGCTTTTTCCACCAGCACTGGGCCAGACGTCCGTGGTTCGCGGACCTAATGAATCTGTTGGTGACTCAGCCCTGAAGGATCCCTCCAGAGATGAGTTCCCTCGGCCAGAGGGTCCTGCTCAACCCAGAGCCCCAGTTGCTCCAGTTGCTCCAGTTGACCATCTAGCATTTGAGGGGAATCTCTTGAGGGAGGACAAATATTCCTCCAGGGTCATATTGACTATTCAGGCCTCCAGACGGCTGTCAACTACCCGAATATATAATGCCACCTGGAAAGCCTTCGCCGCTTGGTGTTCGAAGAAGAACATTGACCCCATGGTGGGGATGGTGCCTCAAGTCCTGGACTTCCTCCAGGAGGGGTTGGACAGGGGTCTTTCACACAACACCATCTGCAGGGAAGTAGTGGCCCTTTCCACGGTGTTGAGTTGTTGAGATCGCAAATCCCTTTCTCTTCATCTGGTGCATTATCAGCGGTGCAGCTAACTTGCATCTGCCTGTGGTCCATAGATATCCCACCTGAGATTTGCCCATGGTATTGCAGGCATTCATCTTGACACCATTCAAGCCACTTAGAACAACTACACTCTGTCATATGACCCTCAAGGTCATATTTCTAGTGGCCATCCCATTGGCCAGGTATATTTAGGAGTTGGCATTGTCAGTCAAGGAGGACCTCTGCATATTTCATGCAGACAGAGTGGTCCTCAGACTGGATCCCTCGTTCATACCAAAAGTCAATTCCTGGTTCCATCGAGCGCCTGAGATTGTCCTGCCCAACTTCTGTCTGGGGTCTTCCCATGATTTAGAACAGTGGTTCCCAAAGTGGGCAGTACTGCCCCGTGGGGGGCGGTGGGATGCCTTAAGGGGTCACTAAGAGGCAAGCCGGCAGCAGGGGGCACTAAGAGGCCAAAGGAGGCAGCTGGGGGGTGCTAAGAGGCAAGTGGAAGGACTGGGCGGCCGGAGGTCTGCGGAGCACTCATTGACAACTTCAATGAGTTGAGAGCGAGAGAGAGAGAGGCTCCCGCGAGATTCCCCCTCCCCCTCGGGAAAACTCTGGGGCTTCTGGAGGGAGTGAGGCAGCAACTTCACACAGGACTGCCGGACTTTTCCTGGGGGCGGAGCCTTGCAGAAACCTCTCTCTCACACAAGGAGGAGGGGGA
>JANHFK010006795.1:36066-48985 GCA_036250565.1 Sibynophis collaris
TTCACATTTATGACAATTGCAGTGTCTCAGGGTCATGTGATCATTTTTGGAGACCTTCTGACAGGCAAAGTCAATGCAGAAGCCAGATTCACTTAACACCCAGGTTACTAAATTAACAACTGCAGTGATTTACTTAACAACTGTGCTAAGAAAAGTTGTAAAATGAGACAAAATTCACTTAAAAACAGCTTCCCTTAGCAACAGAAACAGTGACCAGGTGAGCGTGGTGGTCACATGACCACCAGGCCATGCCCACCCGGCCACGCCCTCAGAACCGGTAAGGAAAATATTTAGATTTCATGCCTGGGGTGGGGTGGGGGCACTGAGGATTAGATTGTAGCACCAGGGAGGCAGTGGATTGAAAAAGTTTGGGAACCACTGATTTAGAACATCAGTGGCATACATTGAATGTGAGGAGTGCCCTGCGAATTTACATTAGACGAACAGCCAAGAATAGGAAGACAGAGTTGCTTTTTCTCTCCTTCCAAGCAGCCTCTCTAGGATCTAGAATTACCCTTCAGTATTTCGCAGATGGTTGTGAGCATGCATAGCCTTTGTTTACCAATCCAGGGCCCTGCCATTGCCCAGCTGAGTCATGGCCCACTCTACAATGGCGGCTTGGGCTACACAAGCTTCCATTGACAAAATTTGCAGGGCGGCAACCTGGGCTTCCCCATCGCCATTTACTAGACACTATAAGTTAGACTCCTTCACTTTTGCTGATGCATACTTCGGGAGGAGTGTCCTACAGAAAGTGCATTCCTCAGAGGGTACTCTGGACCAGATGGCTCCACGCCCTTAGAGTGGTAGACTTTGGCACATCTCATTCTTGGATTCTCCCACTATCACACTGGAGAAGGGACATTGGTCTTACCTGAGATGTTCCTTCTCAGCAGATAGTGGGAGAGTCCAACCCCACCCTGTGGCTGGTATGGCCCAGAGCTTGGGGACATATAATGGCATGTGTAGATTTATTCATAGCTGCGCCATCATCGAAAACTGGAGCCAGAGACACAGGCAATTGGTCATGACAAAAAAATCGATGACTCAGTCTCTGGGCAGAAAGGATGGATTTAAGCCGTTCTTGGACTCTCCCACTATCTGCTGAGAAGGAACGTCTCAAGTAAGACCAGCATCCCTTTCAGATCATGCATAACTTTTTATTGTGTTATACTGTGTCTTTTTTTTAAAGTCACCCAGGACCATTACGTTGGATGGCCACCACATTATACAAATAAATAAATAATCTTCTATAGCCTATGTTGTCTAAATCTTGCATACTTTTCTGCAATATTGTCTGCAAAATTCCTGCAGGAGTCTATCAGCCCATTTTTATTCCTTGTCCCCGTTTATTTCTGAGTTATTTCTAAGATTCAAACTTATCACAGTATAGCATGTTTGTTTGGAACATCACATTACAGGATGGCAGCCAGTATTTACTTCATTCTGTCAATGTCCATTGATTATAGTAGATATTCTTCCATCTCTTCTTATCTCTGTCCCTAAATGATGATTGGGCAATAACCAATCATATTGCAGCAAAATTGGTGGAGGTAACCATCTGCATTGCCAGCACTAAATAAAATCTAAAACAAAGTTTTACTTCAATATACAAGTCTGCTATTCTTTTAAGTAACTTCAATTTGATTTAGTTTACCTTATAGTTTTCCTCCCTTTTCTTTTTTCCTTGCTCCTTTCCTTCTCTTTATTTGTTATTACATTTGTATGCCCATTTCCTTCTCCCAGTCATTCCTCTTGCTTCCTGATCTCCTAGTACTTGGATAATCTACTAAGAGTTATCCAAATTAAATCAAACAACTTTTAACTCTTTCTCTCACACAATTTTCTGACTAGTATATTTAATTTTTGCTTTGCAAACATTCATATTTCCCTATTCCCTTTGAATGTGTACTTGAGCTTCTCCCACTGGCTTTGACTATTGTTTACAAGGGACAGTGACTAGTGTCTTGAAGAAACTGATCTTATGCAGTCTGGTAAAGGGGATAGGAATATAGGCAGAAAACACTTAGTGAGACTCCTTTTTTTACTTTCTTTTAGTTAGCTAAAGAACGGTTGAAATCTTTCAATGAGTTGTGAGCACACAGTGTTAAGATACAAAGCTTTCATGAAATTATAAAACCTTAACCTCACTTTCACTCACATGGTTATTCTTCTAACAATCAGTGTTGGTCAAATGTCTTGCTCAAGAGCCTAGGATATTTGGTCTGGGTTCACTGGAATATTTTGTTTCAGATCTTTTATAGGGCTTAATTGTTCTATGCATCATTGATTTATATACTGTGAATTTACATGCTTATCTTTCCTGTCAGCATCCTTATTTTTTGAGGATCTGCTTTTCTAGGAATTCCTTTACCTAGAAGTTTGGTATGCCAAGTAACTGATAAGATGTGGACATATCTCTCTTTCTGTCCCTCATGGCATCTTGAGTTCCCATTCATTGATATAGACTGTGATGTTTTTATATTCTTTTAAATTTTGTCACATTTTCATCTCCTCAGGTCCTCGTATGTTAGGTTTTCTGCAAGCTCCAAGTATTGTCATTCAGATGCCAAGTTGGGGGAGGGGGGAAGATCTTCATCACCAGATTTAGGCTTTCATGTGGCTGGTGCCATTTCTAATGGCTTATTTCCAACAGTACTTCTTTCATCAGCTTTTGCATACTCTCCAAAGCAGAAAACTTCTCTGGGGATGACAACCATATGTTGGGCATAATAGACCTGGAAGGTTTTCACATTTATCTGCTATAAAAAATGTTTTTTTCCTTCACATCAACAATAAAGATAATCGTTTCTCTTTCTGTTGTAAAACAGTTTGAATAGGCATTAATTATTAAATCAAAGATTAATTGCTAAATCAAAACCAAAACTCTGCACTGGCTATTAATCAATACATTGGTCTATTTTTATAATTGATTACATTTAAACCAGTTTAATTATTTGATTTTATGAGCTCTTATAAATTGCTGCTTGCAAGTTGATCAAACTGTAAATTTAAGATGCTACATGAATATTGATTTCAGATTTGTTACAGAATTCTTCATATGATGGTCATTACATGGAAGAGGAATCTTTAATTTAACTGCAGTAACTACTTTCCTGCTGTTTGGCTTTATTACTGAATAACAAAAAGTTCATTAGTCTATACAATATTCTCAATTTGTAATCTCTATTGGAAAGAAGTGGATTGTGTCAAGCAGTGCAATGTTATGTCCCAATGAGAAATCTAGGAGCTATGTTAACACCAGTAGCAAAATTTCTATTAATGTAATTTATTTCACAGACTTATAAAATGGTAGGGTGGTAATCTGTTTAATTACTAAAGCCTTGTGAAAAATAGAATGTTTTGAATATACGGTACTTTGCTAAAGACACATTTGCTTATTGCATATTAGAAAAACTATGAATTGAATATTATTAGTGGGTTATAAAGAATCCCTTATAAAAATACATATTTTAAATAAATAATGTATTTATTATATAATCCTTCTTTTCATAATTCAGTGGGTATTGAAGTATAATAAATGAAAGGATACAGTTTTTTGAATCCCTACTTTCCTTCTTGGATTATCTAGATAAAGAGATACACACTGATAAAGATAGGGAAACGGTTCTCTAAATATGACATGTAATCATTTTTTCAGTTTATAAATGGCTTTTATACTTGCAAAGCAAAAGAAATGAATGAAATAATTAATACTATTACTAATTTTGCCTAACTTAATTTATTTATGCTCTTTATTCAGTACTTTCCCTCATATGTCCTACTGCAGGAATATTCAGTTACCTGGTTCTTTGTTGGATTAATTTAGTAGTGTTGGGTAATTTTGTATATTTTAAAAGTTTTTAATATACTTTTATCCATTATTGTCAGTGGAGAAGTAGAAAAAGGGGTGCTTCATGTCATTTTCTAACACTTTCCCTACATCTGCAGAAATTTAAACAAATCATGTGACTACAGTTTTTTATTTGCAGTATACAGTACTTTGTATCTCAATCACTCTCATTAGCTCCTGATATCTGTTTGCTATCCTGGAACATCTCAGGATTGTGCTCCAAATAGACAATTCTGCATGCTTCTATATCAATTTCAAAATCTTTCCTTAAAAGAGACTTGGGACTTTGAACTCTTAGTTCTTCAAAGGTTTATCAATAAAATCTTTACCCTGGACCAGTTAAAAGGTGGTCATGTTCTTGGGAGGATATAAGCATTCTAATTTCTATTCAGTTGCATGATCACATCTTACCTCCTTGATATGCAATTTGTTAGCTGTAGGTTCTCTTTAAACATCAGTTTGATCAATTTTCTCTTTATTAAAGTCTGCCCCCCAGTTTTATTTCTCAAACTCACAGAGACTGGAAATAAAGTTTGTTTGTTTGTTTTTTTATTTTAAGGTCCAGTCCCAATGCAATATTAATTATAAATGACTTTAATCCAACAATCACCCTATATCAACACATTAACATTTCATGTTACTTTTTTTTAGTGGATTGGTTCCCCAGAAATCTAAAGTTAAAGGGTATCTACTGGGATGTGGATGAAGATTGTTTCAATTGGTGACAGCATTTAGCTCGAAGGTTCTCAGTGAATCTAATCTAGATGACATTGAGGATGAATTCACCTTCTAGGGCTGCAGAGGAACTTCTGTCGTAAACTATATGTTAATTTCTGATGATTCTGTCCTGTACTATTTAAACTTTATTATTGCTTTCAGCCTTGACAGTGAGCACTTACCATTTCTTTCAACTCTACAGAGTGAAATCAACCTCTTCAAATTATCTTTTATTTGATAGACACTTTGGGCCAATATGATTCACATTGCTGCACTGGAATGAGTTGAATCATTGCAGCTGAACCATTCAAAACATATTATTGGCACAACCAGAAATACTTATGACTGTTTTTTGTTACTTTTCTGAAAATCACCACTTAAAGTTTAACCAACCCAATCTTGCTAACAATAATTACAAAAGTTAGTTCATTAAGGTCTGTATTCGAGTCATGCCTATGGTAATTTAAACCTACTATGTAGAAAATCCAGTTGTACTGTATAATTATTTTCCTCTTGTGAAAAACGTTTAACTTACTAAAAAAATAAAATGAAAAGTAAAATTTTGAGAGACACAAAACAAAATTCATTAATCTTTAATTAATGAATAAGGATGCAACAAACAGTAAGAAATGTGGATGATTGTTTTAGTATTTTGTTTCTTCCTATTTAGATTAACCTATCTCCAATACTAATAATATAGAGTCCTACCCAGACCAATATTTTGTTAACTCATTCATTGCTTCTTTTGGTGGTGATTTTATTGGCCTTGTTTATCTGTTTTCTATCTCTATTTCTTTCACAGTCAGAAATCCAAAATTAATTTCGCAGTTGAAATATTGTGAAGCCTTAAAATATGTTTTCCAAAATTTGTGAAAAATAATCCTGATTGGTGGACTTGTGTATTACTTCTTTTATTTACTGCTATTAAGTGTTTATCACTCCCAAAGCAATAGACAAGAAGGCAATAGACAAAATCCTGTCAAGTATCATCCAATTAATTTATTATTAGCAAACTCTTTGCCTGACATCTATACTATAAACTATTATACTGAATGTATTTAGAAAATATTTTGGCTTCTGAACAAACAGGTTTTAGATCCAAGATAGTCTGTCCTGGATCAGTGTTCAATTTTATATATTTAGCTGAAAAATACTCCAGCCCTATAAAAGACACCATTGATTGGTTACAGTTTAGCTGCATTTTCTTTTTTTTCCTTGCTTTTTTCCTTCTTTTTTTTGAGGTTAAACTGAGACTGTGCTGTCTCAGAGTTTGACTAAAAAAATCTTGTGAAGAGTATCTCATTCACTTTGATAAGTTTTCCTCATTGCTGAAGAGGCAAACTGATTCTGATCTGGCCTCTAGAAAAGCATTCTCCCTGAGAGAAGGACATACCCTCTCACAAAGAAGATTTTTTATCTTGACTGAAATTAGTGCACTATCTATTGTGGAGACTATAGGCTCCCATACAATAGCTATAATTAATTGAGGTTTTTTTGTCTGTCTTTTAAATTGTGTACTGTGATTGGTCTCCGATTACAAATAAATTAATGTTATTTTATTGGTTACTAGCTGGACGCCTGTGCTTCACTATGAAACTATGTGCTGGGGTTTGATAAACTGACACTTATAGCCTGAAACTTAATGTACAATGTGTAACTCTGTAGCATCAGAGTGTGTTAATATAATGCAACTGCCAGTTGGAACAGAGGGGGAGGAGTAGTAGAATGTCCCAGGCAGCAGCATCCATCAGTATTCATCTGGCTAGCATCCTGTCAGTGTGTGAGAGAGTTGAGGAGTGTTTGGAAACTCAAACAGCATTTGCTGTGCGAGCAAGAAGGAGACAGGAAGGAGGCGGGCATGGCTTAGCTCAACTGTCCTGTAGTAAAGCTGCTTGCTGCTGTGAAAGTAAAACTGAAAGTGAAACTCCTCTCCTCTGCTTGTGTTTTGCACAAGAAGAGCGTGGAACAGGTTTCTTTTCAGGTGGGGAGGGGAAATAGAACTCCTTAGCATCAGAGGGCTGTTTGGAAAGTGAAACAGTATTTGCTGTGTCAGCAAGAAGGAGACAGGAAGGAGCCTGGCCATGGCTTAGCGCAAGTGTTCTGTATTAAAGCTGCTTCCTGCTATGAAAGTAAAACTGAAAGTGAAACTCCTCTGCTTGTGTTTTGCATTCGGAACAGATTTCTTTTCAGGTGGAGAGGGGAGTAGAACTCCTTAGCATCAGAGTGTGTTAATAATAATATAGGAAATACTAATACTCTGATGGTCATTTTGAAAAATCCTTTCTTCGTGAGCACCTAGAAGCCAAGAGGAACATACATGGCAAATTTCAAGTTTGTAGGCTTTATGGTTCTGGAGATTTCGTGATTACGGCATGAGTGGTTTTCACTTTTATATATATAGATATACCTTTATTGATTTAAATAGAGAACATTCTCATTATAAAAGTTCCCATGTTGAATGCTGAGTGATTACATAACTACTCTTTACATTCTTAGGTTGTTGTTCAGTTTTTTATTGCTGGATTTGGGCAGGAAGATCCAAATCAACTTCGTTTCTGGCTTCTGGGGCTGGGATAAAGGAGACTATCCTTGGTTCAAAGGTAGAACTGTGATGGTGAACTTATGGCACGCATGCCAGAGGTGGCACGCAGAGCCCTCTTTGTGGGTCATGTGCGCCGTCACCAGCTGCTCTTCTGGTTTCCGGTGCTGGCCAGCTGGTCTTCACAGGCCCCGAAGCGCCAGAAAACAGCCCAAAAAACGGCCTGAAAACAGCCCAAAAACGTTCAAAAAACAGGCATGTGCCAGCTGGTCTTCAGTTTTCCGGTGCATGCACATGCACAGGTGTTCCGGTTTGGGCACCTGGTGCCGAAAAAGTTTGCCATCACTGGTCTAGAAGGTTCCTGGCTACAATGGCCAGGAGGTTCAGCTTGAATTGTGATAGTCTGCTGCAAGCATTTCTCAACTTCAGCCATTTTTAAGATGTGTGGATTTCAATTTCCAGAATTCCTCAGTCAGAATGGGAAGTCCACTAATCCAACCTATAACCAGGGAGAAATTTCCTGACAGTGAGAACAAATAACCAGTGGAATTCCTTGTCTCCATCACTGGAGGTTTTTAAGAAGAGTTTGGACAGCCATTCATCCAAAATAATATAGGAGCAGGGTGTTGGATTAGGAGACCTCCAAGGTCCCTTCCAACTCTGTTACTCTGTATCCTGGCTGAGAAACAATGGTCTACTGTAAAGTTCTTCCAGAGGGTAACTCTTGAAAAATGGCTTTCCCAGTTTGTAACAGTGGAGAAAATATCACCCCAAAGTGATCCTGCTCACCTTTCTCACATAGGACACCAGTTCTCCAGAATAGTACTGTGATACACTGAGAAGATCAGGACTGTTTGCTTGATTAATGCGAAGAAGTGGCATATCAAGAGCTGAAGCCAGCTGGAAGTAAGGGAGACGGAGATGTCAGTAAGGTTCCCAGATATACTTTACCTTATGTTTTTTTTCTTGCTAGTGGCTTTGTGCAATGAGTGAATCTAGGCACTGTGCCTTATAAATCATGGTTTGCGGCTTAGTCTACTGTATAAACTCAGCCAGTTGAAGCCTATTTAACAAAATGTGGCTAAGCAAGCTTTGTCTTTGGTGTGTAAACTGAGCCTGACACTTCCGCGCATGAGAGTGAAAATAATGGTAATGTAAGCGGAAAGTATCTTATTTATTTTATTTATTTATTTAATTAAATTTATATACCGCCCTTTTCCTTCGCAGGACTCAGGGCGGTGCACAGTCAATTAAAATACATAAATACAAAAATTAAAACACAATTAAAACAATTAAACTAAGACTGCGTCTACCCCTTAAAACCCTAAGCCCTAAAAATCCCAGTTACCCAATTATCTAAAAACCCTAGCGAGAAGGTTATGAGAGGCCGGCCGCTCTGAAAAGATGTGTCTTCAAAGCCCGACGGAAAAGGCGTAGGTCAGCGATAGTTCTTAACTCGGGGGGCAGGTCATTCCAGAGGGTAGGGGCTGCCACAGAGAAGGCTCTTCCCCTGGGGGTCGCCAGCCGACATTGTCTAGCCGACGGCACCCTGAGAAGGCCCACTCTGTGGGAGCGCACCGGTCTCTGGGAGGAATTTGGTAGCAGGAGGCGATCCTGCATGTAGCTAGGTCCTATGCCAGGTTCAAAGTTTTCTGAAACCCATCATTCTGCCTGAGGGATGCTGTTCCAGGATCCACAACAGAAAAGGCATACTTCTTCAGGTCCACAAGATAGCAATATTTAATGGAGGGGATATGGAGCTCACTCACTTTGCTGGAACATACTGAATGGGCGGAAATGATTGGAGATAAGTTGTCTCTTAGGCATTCAGGCCCTCTGCTTACTTAGCTTTATTGCGGTCATTAAACTGGTTCTATGCATAATGACCTAATCTACAACATTTGAGTTTTTGGCTGTCAGAAAAATACCAATTGCAAATCCTCAGCTCCCACTCATCCTTCCCTTGAGTTTCTGTGCAAATCTTTCCCCCAATAGAAATTGCCTGAAGCAAGGTTGGATCGCTGATATAGAAAGAACTTCTGGTTTATTTTTACTCACTTTTGGTAACTTTAACAGAAATAGGTTCTGAGTGAATTGATATTTTCCACACATGCAAGAGAAAGCATCCAAGCACTGTCATCTTTCATGTAAACAAAATTCCTGTGATCAGTCAACCACAGGAGAATGTATGATTCCCCAGAAAGGTGATGGGCTTCCCTTGGATGCATTCTAGCAGATGTTGGTTATTCACCTGTCAGGGATGTTTGTATTCTTGCATGAAGCATGCTGTATTTAACGGCCTGAATGACTTCTTTAGATTCCATGATGATGCTATGATGCTGTGATGTGTATTGTTTTACACAAGCCACATACCTGTGATATACAGTACTTCGGTGGCAGCAACAGCAACAAGAAAGTAATTCAAACATTCATTGTAATAGGACTTTCCAGTCAAGTTATAATGTTGGATTCATAAATCAATAAACAAGTCCTACATTAGGATCAGGTCGTAATCTCTTTTGAAATGCAGCAGTTCTCGGTGTTTAGAGCAGAGGTGTCGCTTCCAGAAATCTTTATTGTAAACAGAGATGCTGATCAGAGGTGAACTCTGGCCTTGCTCAAGACTTTCAGGGCATCAGTGGTCTCCATTTCCAGAGGAATAGCCAAATAAATTTGTTAATGCAATGCAATAAGGAATCTTAATCATTTTTTCTGAAGACTAAAAAGGGTGTGTGCTCCCATTGCGAACTGGTAGCGAAGGTAAGTGGAACCCACCCCTGCAATAGATGAGCATAAGATAAATATTTATTGGTGGGAGTGGCAAAAGGAAAGATTAAAGGAAAACGAAAGGTATCAGGTGTTGACCGAGACTATTGCCTAGAGATGCAGCCATTCACAAAGCAGGACTTGGATGCCACAAATATTTTTGCCTTAGTAAGATGATTAAATAAGCTGAGTAAGATGGGACATAAAAGTAAGAAATGAAAAAAAAAATCCTTAGAAGTTCCACCCCAGTTATTTCACAAGAAAATTAATTTGTTTGCTCAAGATAGTAATCCTAAAGTCAATGATGGCAAAGGGAAGCTGGAAAATATAGATAGTCCTCAACTTACCACCACAACTGAGGCTAGCAATTACAGTTATAAATCATGATGGTCATAAAATGAGTCATCATGTGGCCAACCTGATTTTATGACCGTTTTTTTGTGGCAGCTCTTATGCAAAGCCATTGTTCACTATCAGTATTTTTTGCCCAAAAGCGGAAGTAAAGGGCAATTTCTGACAAAAATATCATAAATCACAATCATGTGGGCTGTAAATACAGGTTGGTTGCGAGTACACAAAATGTGGTTGTGTAACTCCAGTGGTGGTGGGGGGATGGGGGTGGTAGTTGTCAGAATTTTGGAACCAGATCCTAAGTAGCTTTGGGGCAGGAGGTTGGTCCATCATAATGTCAAATGGTTGCTATTTGACTGTCATCAGTCAAAGATTACTTGTGACACAACCACAAATTTATGTATTTGCCTGCAATATTAGGTTATTCAGTATTGTGAACAGGGAGATCTCTCACAGCAGCCATCCTTTGAGAATTACAAGTATGTCCTTGGCCCAAAATGTTGATGAACTTGAAAGTAAAGCAATAATCAATAGAATTCTAATCTGGATGTCTTTAGTGTTTTAAAACATTTTTAGTATTTTTAATTGTAATATGTGTTTTGAATTGTAAGTTGCCCAGAGTCATTATTAACTGGGGTAGGCAGCTGCAGAAATCTAAAATAAATGAACAAATTCCAAAATCAGTAGATGGCCAAAATGAGATCCCAACAGCAAAGATTTTCAGATACTGTGCTCCACAGAGATGCCTATCTCAAGGTCTGAATCAGAGGTGATATTCAGCAGGTTCTGACCAGTTCTGGAGAACCAGTAGCGGAAATTTTGAGTAGTTCGGAGAACTGGTAAAAACCACCTCTGACTGGCCCCGCCCCCATCTATTCTCTGCCTCCCGAGTCCCAGCTGATCGGGAGGAAATGGGGATTTTGCAGGAACCTTCCCCTGGACTGGGGAGGGAATGGAGATTTTACAGTATCTTTCCCCTGGAGTGGGGTGGCAATGGAGATTTTACAGTATCCTTCCCCTGCCACACCCACCAAGCCACATCCACAGAACTGGTAGTAAAAATTTTTGAATCCCACCACTGGTCTGAATCTCTTACATTCTGTGCTGTCCTGGTTCACAGGCTGAATGGAAAAGTGGAAAGAACTAAGTGGTACCCAGCTGAGGTGGCAACTTTCTCCTGTGGAGGCCTGCCAAGGACTTACTCTTTATGTTTTCAGAATGGGTCTAAATCAGATCTGGACATTTTACAGCCACATTCAGCTTTTTGGCTGTCCCTGTTGATCCCGCATGGATTACTTTTATTTTGAAGGTGACTGCTTTTCCCCCCAATTTATGTACTGTATGTGTGGGCATGCCTATGCACTTTCACAGCCCTATTTATTCAGTTTTCCACAACAGTCCCAGTTTCTCATGTGGCCCCTCAGGAAAATTAATTGCCCACCCCTGGTCTAAATTCTATTCCACATCTTCCTATGGATTTTTAAAGAATGCCAGTTCCTTGAGTTTTCCATTATTCTGGCCTTATTTAATTTGTTTGTAGCATATTGGCACTGTGCTTTCTTGTAATTCATGTTTTTGTTTTTTAATATATTTTTTTATAAGCAACCTTTTTAATCAGCAAATATGCCCCTTTTGATATTTAAGTAGGTTTCTTAAATATGCCCCTTTTTCTAATTCTATGCAAGGAGTGACCCATATAATGTCAATTAAATGGAATTAAATTGAATTACATTATACATTTGTACCCTTCGGCTCTTTTATTTTAAACACTTAGTTCATTTTCTTTAAAAGAAGCAAGCCATATCCAGGTCACCATCTCCCCACTTGGCCCCTTTCATGACTTAGTTAAAAGTCAAGTTTTTCCATTAGGCAAAGTCAGGGAATGTGTCTCTGTCTGTTGAAAAATCAAGATGGTGGCCAGTTTGGAAAGTCTCACAATAGAGGAATGGAACATAAGAGTGGTGTGGTGACCTAGAGGCGAAAAATGCTCACCTCCCACTAGGAAGGTTCAGAGTTCAACCTAGGCAGCGACAGATATTTCTCTATCAGAGTGCAAAGACAAAAGATATGCTGTGAACTCCGCATAGGCATCAGGAAGGGCATCCGGTCAATAAACACTCAGCTCCATTCAGCCACCCTGACTCCACCCTGAATAAAGGGATTACAGGGTTGTAAAAAAGAAAAGAAAAGAGGAATGGATCGTAAAATACCAGAATATGGAAAATGATGGAAAGAAAACTGACCTGTTTGGTTAGATAGAAGGAAAAAGTGCTTTTGAAAATGGGAAACATTTTATGAACTTTTTGCTAAAGGAAGAAAAAAACCCAAAATGATGTTGTATGGATTTAATGATTATAAAAGATGAAAATTAAATAAAGGGCTGAAGGAATTGTTGGAATAGTTAGGGTGGGGAGATGATGGGTTTTTTAAATATCTGTTTTAAAAGTAGCCTATTTTTCAGAGTAGAAGATGCTCCAGACTATAAGCCGCACCTACCTTTTTTGGGCAGGAAAACAAGGAAAAGAATTCTGCCTCTGCCTCCCAGCAATTTGCCTCCTTGCATCAAACAGCAAACAGCCTGTTTCAGTTTCATTTTCAGCACAGCCTGATTAGCATAAGAAAAAAAATATCTGCCTCTGCACAAGCAGCTGATTGTCGGTTGGATCGGCCTCCCAAAGATCAGCTGTTTCAGG
>JANHFK010006796.1:0-10091 GCA_036250565.1 Sibynophis collaris
ATTTCCTGTCTAGGCAGGGGGTTGGACTAGAAGACCTCCAAGGTCCCTTCCAACTCTGTTATTATTATTATTATTTAAAAATTGGCTTTCCAAGAAAAAATCACCAATAATAGAGATTACACACTTTTTTTTTTTACAACTGCACCCATTTTTTCCACATTTTATATGATTTGAATAGAATTTCACCATCATTGTGCCAAACTGGCTCAGCTGCTGTGTAATAGTTTTAAAGAAAATAATAGTTTATGAGAGGCACCTGAATAATGAGAAGTCATGAAAACAGTTTCTCTTGCTCCAAAGTATTATTACTGGAATCACAAAAGTCAGCATGACATTTTGTGGGGGAAGCAAAAAAGGGTAAATAATAAACATATTTTGGTTGGTAATCCCATTTTTATCAGCAGCTGCACGAAAAAGTGCTGCTGAGTTTTGTCCAAACCAGTCCCCTAGATTTTGAAGCCATGATGTTCTTCTGTCTGGACCTCGTTTGCCTTCAATCTTTCCTTGGAGGATTAAGTGAAGTATGTCATGTTTTTCTGGTGTTGCATCACATGTCCGAAATATTCCAATTTTTGCTTTTTAATGGTTTTGATGATTTCCCTTGGCTTTCCCAGGCGCTTATCACCTCTTGATTTCTGATTTTGTCAACCCAACTTATATGTAACAGCCATCTGTAAATCCACATTTCAAATGTGTTTAGTCTATTCAAGTGACTTTCTTTTAGAGAAAAACTCTCTACTCTGTAGAGCAGGATAGAAAAGATGTAACATCTGACAAGCCTCATTCTCAGTCTTAGGCTTATGTCGTGACTGCAGAAGACCTTTTTCATTTTGAAGAATGCTGTTTGAGCTGTCTCTATTCTTGTCTTTACTTCAGTGGTCGTGTCCCAGCTTTCATGTAAATTAGAACTGAGGTACGTGGTCCTATTTTACTAATATAGACTAAAATAAAGGATATTGAAAGCTTCAAAGAGTTTCTCTTTCTTTCCCTTTTGTACCGAAGGAAATCAAAGTGAACCAATCTTCTTCATCCTTCCATGTTGACCCAGGCAAATTGATGTTTTTGTTACATTTGCCATTTATTCTTATCAAAACCATCTCCACACTCTTGTCTACATAATAACATGACATGGAAGAGACAGAACTTGTGTTGAAACAACATGACATATGTTTTGTCATCTTGGAAAAAAAAATCTCAGCTTTCTGTGGATGTTTCTCAATGCAAACTCCATAAGCATTTTTAAATCAATTTGGAACAATATTGGACTATAATCAAGCACATTATTTGCTGTATACTATGGTAATTTCTTAGGAAGATTTGAAATGGAATCATCTTCTTTTAATGACCCCATAATCCCTTGTGGGGTGGAGTCTGTACAACTGAATGGAGCTGAGTGTTTACTGGCTGGATGCCCTTCCTGTCACTAATGTGGAGTTACTGTATATTCAGCAGATACATTCTCATTGTGCCCAGAGAGAGAAATACAGTATCTGCCTCTACCTAAGATTGAACTCACAGCCTCTTGATTTGTAATGGAAGACTTGTAATGGAATATTTGTTCTTTATTTAGGAAATACTTGGAGAAAAAGGAAGTGTTCCCCCATAAAATGTTGATATTTGGTCATGCAAAATTGATAATTAATTGCAATAGAAGTCAAAGTTATAGGGCCTTAAGTTGTTAAATCTTTGTTTTTTCTGTTCTTCTCAATCTCTAAAACACAGTTGAGAAATAACAATAAGTTTCTGCAGATAACCTTCATTAGATGATAGAATGCCCACCAAATCTAGTCAAGTTGTATATGTTACTTAAAATATGTTGATAGCATTTTCTTCACAAGAATGTGTTCATAAACAATAACAGAGGAACCAGTGATTTGAAACCCAAAATACTAATAAACAACACTGAAGAGGTAAAGCAAAAGTAAACAAACACAGATCCATTCAGTAAAAGGGAGTAAATCAGTATGTTCTTGGTCAATATCATTATGTTATTTATTCAAAAAATCCTTTTTCTTTAGTTCTGTATTAACCTGCAAATTTCATCTTAAAAATCCTGCAAAAATTGCATTTAAATATGTATGTAAATATATTTCAAAACCATAAACCACTAATTGCTTTATTTCCCTACATTCATAACAATTCTGCTTATTAGAATAATATTTTTATATTAAAATACAGCATTATCATTTAAAGAAACTTCTATCAAGTTATACAAGCAACTAATTTTGTTGTAATATACTGCAGAATTGATTTCAATGGTATATTCCATGTATATTCATTTGCTAAGTATATAACCTTTAGGGGAAAGAATTAATCCTGTTGCTCATCTAAAATGTTTTTATTCACTTCTGCATTGACATTTCCTTATGATGATGCTGTACTGCTTATGGTCACTGTACCTTTTAAAAAAGATTTATGATTTCTGTACACTGTCTAGGGATCCTTTGTGTGACACTTAGAGTATACCTGTTTCATTGAAGTATAGTTGGATCCATCAGTACTAATTTTTCGTATTTCATGATGATCAGCCAGAATTAAGAATGGTTCTTCATCTATATGAAAAAATAATGGTAGTTTTTTATTTAATTTATGAAACTTTGGAATAGAAACATAAATAGTGAAAAATTAAATGCTGTACACTATGAACATTAGTATGGATAAAAAACATTAAAAGCATAATATTTCAAACAAGATCAAATATTAGTCATAAACTGAACAAGAGATTTAATTAGCACCTTTTAAAAGTACTTTAATATAGCCTTTGAAACACAGGAGAAGAATTAACACACTCTATTAAGTTTTACTTCCAAAATGAATTTATAAACACAGCTTGGCTTTCAAGGAATGAATAGATAATAAGTAACAGCTGACATAAAAAAGTTAGAATAATTTGGTTCAAAATGTATGCATATTTTAATTTCCAACAATTAGTGAATTCTATAGTGGCTCCGAAAAGAAAATACAGATTTTTAATGTTAATACACTTTGGAATGTATATGTAACTACTAGTTCTACCAGCTGTGTTCACCTTACTTTGTTCCTGTTCTTAGCTGCCCAAAGTGATGAATTAGAGATGGACAAACACATGAATTGAAATTAGAAATAAATACATAAATAAATAATGCAAATTTGTTTAATGTATTAATCTGCTTTATAATAAAAGAAAAAACAAAACAAAAATAAACATTCTCCTTCTCCATATGTATCAGTAAAGATAAGAGTAAAGCAAGTAATAATATTATTGGAATATAGTCTTTATATCTGATATCTATTTAGCAAAACAATGCTTTCATAAACAACTCAACAGAAACTAATGAATTTGTATCTAAAATTAATCTCCCAACTTTTGCTAGATCAGGAACTTCTGAATGAATTGCTGTACAATTTTGAGGAACTAACTTCTTTTTTAATGATTTTAGACAAGATAGATAGCAGCTAAGTGGTTCCAATTCCTTAAAGAAGGACAGGGAATGTTACTTTATTTACAGTCGTTTATATCCCATTGTCTGAGACAAGTTTTTACAGAACTTTGCTTTCAAATAAGCCAACAGCTTATTTGGATGGAAGATATAGAGGCTTACGGTACCTACTGCACTATGCTTATGCATATGCAATAATGTACATGTGGAATATGTGACCCATTACCTATTATATTGCAATCACTATCAAGAACCTAGAACTAATTTATTATATCCTGGTCAATCCAATAGAACAAAAAAAAATTATGTTGTCCAATGAAGACAAATATGCATTGAAACAATTGCATTGTTTGCAATGATGACAAGGAACATACAAAAGCATATCCTGACAAATAATACTGTTAATATAAGAGGGGGTATACAGATTTCATTGCTGCATTTTATATACATGTGTTTTGCTAAAACTTATAGTTGCAAATAAATATTTTAATACTTTGAAAATTAAGTCCTATTCTTTATACTTAATTTGACTTTGACTTTAATAGTTTTGTAGCTGAAAAGGTTTACCTGAAAGGGATTTGCATCCTTGCTGAGGATTAGGTTGCATTTGATAACCATCCATACACAAGCATTTGTAAGTCCCATATGTATTGATGCATTGCTGACTGCACGGAAAGCCAGATGAACATTCATCAATATCTACACATGTTTTGCCATCTTCCTTCATATGGAAACCAGGCCAACATTTACACTATAAATAAAAATAAAGTACATTATGTGTTAAGCATGTGAAGGCTAGGGCTATTTCCACTTCCTTATCTGCCTTGGTTAATGCAATATCAATTTTGTTGAAATGCTTTTAAAACACATTATCCAAATCTCAGGATTCAAAGAAAAAAAACCATGGCTCATTTTGAGCTTTTTTCACACCCACACATAGGCAATATTTCAAAATATTGTAATTTGTCTAATTGTTTGGATTTTTGGAATATTTCATAGCAAAAAATATCTATGTGTATATACAAAAGTTGAAATGGGTTCTGTTTCTCTTTTATAAAGTTGGCCAGGAGAGTATGGTTTGTAGCATAGGTTTTAAGAAAAAATGCAGATGAAAAGAGAGCATTGAATCTTTTCCTCAGCTTGATTTTTTTGGTTCCATTTTTCTTTAATCAGTTGTCCTTCCCTCTGGATTAATATGTACATTTTGTCTAGTTCCATAAATCTGATTTTTAAAAAACTGTCCCTATTGTTTGAAAAGAGGAAGAAAGGATTTAAAGTTGCACCTAATATCAGGGAAATTTATAGCTCCATTTCTTTTGCTGACACACAGTAACAGCTCTAGCCCAGGGGATGGTGTTTTAGAAGAGGTTCTGCCTCATTAATAGTCCTAAAGATAGTAATATAAGTTCAGTTCTACAAAAAAACAAGGGACAAGATTTAAACTCTTGAAGTGCTTTTCAAATTTCTCTTTAATATGTTATTCTGAATGTTATTGTTTGAGATTACTTTGACTATAAATACATTAAATCAATATAAATCAGAATTTGCATGTTTCCACCATGCACCAGTAATTACAAAAGATCCTGGGCAGTGGTGGGATTCAATTTTTTTTACTACTGGTTCTGTGGGCGTGGCTTGGTGGGCGTGGCAGGAGAAGGATACTGTGAAATCTCCATTCCCACCTGATGGGATCCCATTCCCAGCTGGGATTTGGGAGGCAGAGAATAGATGGAGGCAGAGCCAGTCAGAGGTGATATTTACTGGTTCTCCGAACTACTCAAAATTTCCGCTACCGGTTCTCCAGAACTGGTCAGAACATGCTGAATATCACCTCTGGTCCTGGGGGAGCAGACTTACAGTGAACATTTTGACATTCTCCAAGTTAAAGTTAGAAGACAGGGAGAATTAATAGATAAACTCATAAAACAGCAGCAAAAATAGACCAAATGAAATTCATTCATCTTTAATTTACCTGGTCAGATTATTTTAATCCTATTCAAAATGTTGTCATGCTAGAAAGGCACACCATTTAGTCAAATTTAGATAGACACTAAGTAAGCATTTATTCAAGGCTCTTAAAATTACAAAATCCAATAGCTTTGGGGTACAGTCATACTAGGCAGGTGATAGGAAAGCTACAGGTTCTTTCCTGAAAATTTCTAACAAAATTATATTGTTTTTACTGAACCAAACAGAGGCAGGAATTATTTTCTTCTGTATCTTCACCTCTCAGTATGAGAAAAAATTACAAGCATTAGAACATGAGGATTAATGATGAGGGAGAAAGTTAATGGGACAATAACCTCAACATTTGGAATTTCTTCTCATAGGCCTAATTTAGCAAGTTTAATGTTTACTAGGCATTCATTTAGAAGAACATTAAAATATTTATGTTATATTTGCTGTGATATTTTTGATGCCTCAACTACTGATTGATTTGTGGATTTGTTTATATTATATTGGATGTTTTCATTTTTTAAATTGTTTTAAAATGGTTATAGTTTTAGTGCGTTATATTTTTTGAATTGTAAGTCAGCCACAGTCATTGTCTCACATGGGCACTATAGAAATTGGATAGATAAATATATTTATTTTACATAATATCTTATTTCAGTAGTTCAACTGTAAAAATCCATCGTCTTTCCTCTCACTAAATGTTGTGAGGTTAACTTTAAACATAAAAGAATACAGTAATAAACACATATTTTTAATTACATATTAGACACAGGCATAGCCCAATACTTTAAAGCTACTTGTTATTTTCTCAACACCTCCAATTTATTACATTAGACTTTAAAATTAAACAGAAATTTGCATGTTCTCCAGACTTGGATTAAGAGTAGAGTAGAGTAGAGTAAAGTAGAGTAGAGTAGAGTAGGGCAGAACAGAACAGAACAGAACAGAACAGAACAGAACAGAACAGAATTCTTTATTGGCCAGGTGTGATTGGACATACAAGGAATTTGTCTCCGGTGCATAAGATCTCAGTGTACCTCGGTTCGCTTAAAAAAACCCTCTGTCTACAATTTTCAATTTATTTTTCTTCCAGAAAACTATTTCCTTTTCCTGACACATAGAAAATAAAATGAAGTATGGGCTATAAAGTTTTATCACTTTTATTACTATTAACAAAATATACAAATGCAAGCATCATATGATTAACATTTCTATATCAATTGGGGATTCTATTTTATAGTGTATTATTTTAAACTTCTAAACTACCAACCTTGTATCCAACAGGAAGATCTTGACAGTCTTGAGAACAGCCACTAATTTTCTTACTCAAACATTCATTTATATGGCAATTTCTCTCATCAGACCCATCACCACAATCCTGTTTGGCATCACAAACATCTTCTTGGGGGATGCACTTGCCATTTTTACACATAAAAAATGAATTGTTGCATGACTGTTCTAAAAACAAGAAATAAATGGGTAAAAGGAAACAGAATGCAAAAAGTATGTAACTATTCATCAGGTTTATGATCTATTAGTTTAATTTACAAACAAATTATACATTTGCATATACTGATACAGATTTAAAATATTTATACAATATGTATAAATTTTATATTTGTAAATTATTATAGCTTTTATAAATCTATAAAACAGTACAACCTAGAAGTATTAATAGTTATGGAACATAGGGCACTAATTTCAATAGAACAGGAGTTTGGCAACTGCTTATATGGTACATTTGTTAAATATAATACTTGATTATTTTAAATACGAAATTTTATTTATGATGGATTTTTCTTCCTGTTGACTTAGACCAGACCAGGAAATTAACTGCACAAATAGGCAGCAAGTGCTTTTATTTAAATTGTCTATAATAAATCTTTTAAAACTGAATCTTTATGCCTCCTCCTTCCTTACTGTGAATCCCTTACTCTCTGTAGATGTAATAATATATGAGAATGACCTTGAGAGACAGGAGGAAGAGCCACAGAGTAGACCACTGTCATGTTAAATATACTTCAATCCACAGAAGGACAGATTAAAAAAGGAGTGGAGAAATACTTTCAATCTTGCAAGATTCTGTTAATGTAACTTTACAGTAAAGATAAAGTTAGTATTCCTTGTATTTCTTGTCTGAATTATCTTAAAAGGACTAGCAACAGGTACCAATGTCTTGTCTTTATAAATTCTAAAGTTCAGGAGATGACCAGGCTGAACCCGAGGTGGAGTCAAATGAATCATCAGTCTAGAGTCTCTACACTCCTGAAAGAGACCTAACTTTAGTTCCGTTGAGCCTGAAAATTTTTCTATCTTTCAACCTCTCTTCCTTTGCACGTGCTTTGGATCAAAACATGTCAGTTTTCAAGTGATGAATTGATGGAAAGAGAGAAGTCTCAAAGACCATCTGGATTAAGAGATCTGCAGTATGGTGCTACAGAAAGGACATGTCAAATAATAAGAGGGAATGATGAATTACCCAATCAGCATGCTTTGTCAGTAGTCTGCAAGTAAAAATACTTATTTTAGTAACACTACATAATTCTAGAAAATTATTTTGGACTTAAAAGCAAAATTGCACAAATATTTAAAAAGCTGAACCTGCACTTCTGCATTTTATATTAATAGGATCTTCATCTGAATGATCTGGACAATCAAAATCTCCATCACATTGCCATTGAGAATTTAAGAGACATCTTCCATCAGTACAGCTGAATTCTCCAGGATTACAATGGCGGTAGCCTAAAACCAGAGTGATTAAAAATGATTATATTATCTCAAATGTTTAGAATTATCTATATTCTAACCTTTTAGATATGTATACCATTTATAGCCTTACAATTTATCTCTGCAAGCAGGGTCTCATCCACAAGGTAAGACAAGAAGATTCTTTGCCCTTTTACTGATGCAAATCCTAGCAAAGATGAAATTTCAAATTCTTTATTATCTCACCCATTGATTTGCTTGTTTGGATAATGCCTGTGCATAATCAACACATTCCATTAAAGGATTACAGTCCCATAAGACTCTTTCCCATGTCAGGGAGATGTTGCAATTAAATTGAATGGCAAAAAAAAAAGTTTTCATCCAAGAAATATGGCACAGTTTCTAACTATTAAAATCTAATTTCAGTGGGAAATTTTAGTGGGAAATAACAAAAGCAATAGCAGCAACAATTTTCTGGAACTCAAGGAATATTGTATGTCAATTGAGACCTGTCTGCAAAACACAGTAAGTGTTGTACATTGGAACTTAAGTTATTGGATTTCTATGCTTCATTAGACAGAAGAGGTTCTGCATAATACATCAAAACAGACTTCCAATTTTGCAACTCTTGTATATTCTGCTTTTGATTAAATTGAAGGACAATTATCAAATCCAAAGCATGTAGTAAGCATTATGGCTTATTATATATCTGATCCTGAGCACTCTAATAATGCAGAATTGCCCGTTCACTACATAAGTCTTCCTGTATACATCTGTGATGCCTTGGCTACATCTTTCAAATATTACGGGTAAGGAAATATATGTTTTCCACAATAAACTGCTAAAATAAATAAATAAATAAATAAATAATTTCACTGTTAACCATTAAAATTTTGTGGCCTATATTCTGTTACAATGAACATGCTAAATTATTAAAATCTAATTTCAGTTATTGGGAAATTACAAAAGGCATCAAAGAAATCAGTCTGTGGTATTGACAAATGTACAAGTAATTACATTTCCTTTGAAAAAGTAGAAATTTTATTGATATAAAAATATTAGGAGTTCAATTTAGGTTTAGGAGAAATGTAATTTACTGTTACTTACTTACTTTTACTGTTAATTTATTGTCAATAATTTTTAAATGACTTTAAGTTTATTCTTCTCTGCTAGAATATGAGGCAGAGAATCTCAATTTTGATGCAAAGATTTATCACGCTTGTTTGAAATAAATTAATATATTATTAAAACTTGAAAACAAATATATATATTATGGAAAACTGTAATTATTTTTTAAAGTCCTTAAGTAAAGCAAAATTAGAAAATTATGTAATGTATTTTTCTATAATCAGATTTTCTGAAAAAGAGAAGCCTAGTACAGAATTCAAACACA
Organism: Sibynophis collaris; assembly: GCA_036250565.1. Lineage (NCBI taxonomy): Eukaryota > Metazoa > Chordata > Lepidosauria > Squamata > Sibynophiidae > Sibynophis > Sibynophis collaris. Next base: position 9,475 of record JANHFK010006796.1, read on the forward strand.
GCAAAATAATAAATTTCTCTTTGTATAATTCTTGCATAATCTGGCATTTTTGTATAATCCAGTTATACGGAAGAGCTTCAGGATAATTAGATCCTGCTGAAGTCACTGTTGGATGTCCTATTGGACTTGAACAGCATATAAAATCCAGCAATTAACTAAATAAAAAGATTAGGATAATAGTATGCAACAGTACACAAAGTAGAACAGGAATTCATAAGGTTCATTATTTAATAATGAATTTCTGTCTCCTATTAAATTTACTCAGACTTGCACTTACCCATACAGATGATATAATTCTGAAAGGTTGAGTTGACACATATCTTTACACATATGTTTGCATTAAACAAAGGTTAAATTTTGTTACCTTAACATATGGCTAATACTGAAACAGCATAATTCAAATTATTCAAGCCCTTGCTTTAAATTTTAGCCTGGTATGGATTAATATACCACTTATACTGATTTCATACTTGAACGGATGAAAAAAAATCCTTTATCAAATAAATGGAAAATAAATTATTCAAACATAACTATTTTGCATCATTTATTTTATTTTATTTTATTTTATTTTATTTTATTTTATTTTATTTTATTTTATTTTATTTTATTTTATTTTA
>JANHFK010006796.1:40714-52573 GCA_036250565.1 Sibynophis collaris
TTGTGTGTGAAGGAAGCCTGTTTTTCTGCCTATAAGAAGAACACACACACACACACACACACACACAAACATACACACATTCATTGATTCAATTACAATTGAACAACACAGATCATTGTGGCATTGTTGATATTTGTTATGTGTTATATTGTGTACTATTCAGTACAGTTGCTTAATGTTTAATATTTTAAAAAAGCATTCATGTTCATTGAAATAATTACCATTCAGTGAAAACAAAATAAACAAATTATTTGTTGTTATTTGTGCTGTGGGGTGGGGTGGGAATATTTTAAAGGGGGAGAAATTATAAACACATTTTTAGGAAAACTCAAAACTGCAGTTTTTATTCCAATGTTTGAAGGCAGCCAAGCAACAGCAGATTCCACACTAGTTTTAAACAGATATTAAGCCAATACACTGTTGCCAAATGATCAAAGTTTTAGCCAAAATGAATTTCTTATGCATTTCAATTATGCAGGAATTAGCAGGTTAAAGTCCTTCATGGCTTAAATTCATGGTTTACTGCTGCAAATTAGACAGGTGATAAAACTAAAGCTATAATACCATTTCATGACCATATTTAGTTTGACAGTGCCGTGTTTCTGATTCAGAGATTTTTCAATAACTTCATCACTAAAATCTTTTAGTCAAGAATGGGAGAATTGTATAATTTTGAAAGACCCAGAAAACACCTAAAGAAGCATTGAACAAATTATGTCACTCATTTCAAAGGTGTACTATGTGGCAACAGACAAGGTATAAAGCAACTGAGGAAGCCTTCATCTTGCAGTGAGTTGATTTAGACGGAAAATAGTGAACGACTGAATGAAAATATTAAGCATAAATAACCTTCTGAAAAATAAGCCAGCTATTTAAAAATGCTTTAAATTTCTCTAATACAATAATCTTATTTTATAAGAGACTTTTATTGCCAAAATATAAACTGATCAAATTTGGCAATTATAAATAACAGTCTCAATATAAGAAAAGAAGTTGAGTTCAAAATAGAGTACAGATTTGATGCAGAAGTAAAAAAGAATATTCTCATTTATATTTACCCTAACAATTACGGCTGCATCAAGCTTCAAATGGGTGGTTTGTATCTGACAAAGTTTCAAAGAACTAACTTTGAAGAATTATATTAAGCTGTTTTGTACAGTCAACATGGTCCCAAGGTTTCTAGTAATCATAAAGCTGGCATTTGCTTCAATTTTGAAGGTTTCAGAGCCCCGCTTAGCTTTCTGCAGAACCCTAACCCTAATCTTAACCCTAACCCTAGCTTTTTGTGAGCTGTTTATCTACTGGTGGGGTTGGGGGTCAGGTTCCTGTGTTTATATCTTTATTGTCTTCTAATGTACAATTTTTTATCTCCACTTCTTCCTCTTCCTTCTCAAAAACTATGCTCACTTTTTTCCTATCAATAAGAATGTAAAAAAAAATGCAATTCACTAATTTATTAAAGATTCATGGATTCTATACTGCATACAATCAAAGTGATTATTTTTAATTTAAAATTTTGACAGGTAGACGAGAAATTAGTGCTAATTTTCAAATTTGGGGCAAGACTTTTGTGTCACAATAGCAACATTTTAGGCTTCAAAAGGGTAGTAATTACACTAAATTGGTGTTTTCTATTTTTTTCCTAATAGTAAAAATATATCATAGAATGATGCTTTCTGCAGGATATTCTGACCTGGAAGTTTAGCAAACCTTTTGTTATATACCCTTTTAGCTATTTGGAAAACTTTTCAAAACACTACTGCTAGTTTTAAACATCTTTTAAACATTTTCAGATTTGTTCACCTCTCCTGAAAAAATGATTGAAAAGAGGAATCTGGAAACTTTTAAAAATCATCTCTTGAATTAAACCAAATATATACTTTAATATATGGCATCTTATTTCCTGATAATTGACTATTTTAAGTGCTGTTGCAGGAATGTTCCACTCCTTTTTTAACAGCTTTTCATCACTCGCCTTAATAAAAACACTCAAGACAAATATCAACTGTCTTTAACTAGGTAAAAGATTGTTCACTATTACTTACCTCAGTATATAGAGTTACCTCAGAGTAAGTGTCACTGACTCTATTTCTAAATAAATATGCATAGAATATTCGCCAAAAACAATGCAGCGTATTTTTATCAATAGATTTTTCTGTCATGCTTGCAAGAAAGTTCATGTTCTGAGTATGCACATCAAGCATACAACACACACATACACACATTTTATTAGATTGGGGCTTTTCTTGCAAAATGGCCACACATTAATACTGACCAGAGTGAGTATCATTTGAAAACTTTTTTTAAAAAATTCTCAATATCCTATTTCTATTGTAGAGGCAAAAAGACATAATGTTTCAGTTGTGGCCCAACCAAGCAATATCAGTAGAAAGATTACTTTCTGTGATCTCAGCATTATATCTATGTTGATGCAGCCCAAGATTACATTGTGTATTTTGACAACTACAGTGTACTGCTGATTCATGTTTAAACTATGGCCTAATAGGACAACAAGATCCTTCTATTTCACAAGTACTACTGCTGAGCCTTGTCCTACCTATATCGGTGCATCTGATTTTTGTTTCCTACCAGTGTAGAACTGTATATTTCTTACAGTTGAATTTCATTTTCTTGGGAAAATCCTGGGCTCAAGATCTTTTTGAAACCTCCTCCTGTCTTCTGAGGCCTCCTACACAGCTTTGAGTCATTTTAAGTTTGTATCTGTATTGTTTCAAATTTTTGTTCCTAAAGGAATGGAACTCATCCAGATGTTTTATAAACTAATGCCAATATCCACTATGGAAAACTAAAATCATTCATTTATTTCAGAATTCATTGTGGTAAATAACAGTATCATCACCACACTATCTCCATGTGTACAATCAAACACTTAAGTCTACAATAAGAGTTACCTTTTTCACGACCTCTGTTGAAAACCTTTACTTCCTTCAAGTTTATGCCTAGGCCTGTCCTCATGGATACTGTCTCTGTGGCATCATTTTTTTTGCTTCGTCTGATAGATCCATTTGCATGAGCTCTGCCAAAAAATGTTGAAGGTATCTGACCCATAGTTCTCAACTAATTAAAAGTGAAAGAGACATTAATATGCAAGGAACATATGGCCTAACAGAAAATGAAGAAACTTTGGTGTTTTGTTTTGTTTTTAGTTTGCAATGTTGATAGAGTTTAGCTATGTTGAATATTAAACTGCCTTAAAAAAAATCCCTATCACTATGTGAGATCCGTTTAGTGATATTACTGAAGAACAGCTATTTCTATAGGGGTGAAATATCTGGCACAGAAGTAACATTTTGAAACACAAATACTTATAGAAAAATAAATTACCTGTCAGACCAGTAGATGTAAGCCCCAAAGACTGTGACTGAAAACATATCCACATTACTTCCTGACAGTACAATCTCCCGATTTCTTCCACTCTCAAGGTCAATTCTTTCTATCTTGTCCATTCGAGCATCACACCAATATAATTTATTTTCCTAAGAATCGATCAAAAAGTAAACTCCAAATATTTTATCCTATTTTTAATTAAGGCAATAAAATATATTGTGATATTCATATCTTAGCATAATGTAGCATGAATTATATGTAGAAAAAATAGAAAAATTCACCTCAAGATCAACAGAAACTCCATTAGGCCACATGGCACCAGTACCAACAAGAATAGTCTTCTCTGATCCATCTAAACGAGCCTTGCCTATACATGGTGCCTGTCCCCATTCTGTCCAGAATAAATAACTAGAACATGAAAAATATTATGATCAAAAATAAGTTTATTGAACTAATGAGTTGGAATAGAAGAAAATTTGTGGAAGTTTCCAATATCATCACCCATATAGCTACTCAGAGATATAAGAAACTTCCTGAAATGGCTTAAAAGAGGAAAAATAATCCTATACAAAAATTAAAATAAGACAAGTTCTAGAAGATAAATCCTAGAGTGAATATTACAACTTTATAAAGGTAGCAATTTTCAGAGATAAATAGGTAGACCTACAAAATATTTCCATTTTTTTAAAAAGAAAAATTGTCTATTCATTTTAGCTGTTGGACTTTTTTCCTTCTAATATATTAATACATGCTTCTATATCTGCAAATATACTTTGTGGTTTTTGTTGTTGTTAAGCTGAAATGTGAAGCTCAACTTGTAAGTAATAAAACTTTCATACTCATGTATCCTGGTCAATTTTAGATAATGTGGTTTTGAACCCTCATCTACCCCTGACAATTTATTAAAGAGGAAAGGCAGAGACATATCTGACATCAGGTTGCATTTTTGACAACCTTAAAAAAAGTTTTCTATTTTCTCCATTCCTCCAATTAAGAATCATTTCATGTCCAATATTGTATTTCCTGATACCAGAACTGCAACTGGCTATGTTCAAAATTATGGAGATACTGTTGCCTCACCGTCATTCCATTCCTCCCCATGATACAAGGGGATAAACTTCCACTAGAGGATTGGCCAAGAACTACTCATAATGGAATGACCCTGTTTTCTAGAGATGGGCATAGAAATGACCTTGGAGAGAGCAGCCAGAAAGCATTAGAAAAATAGCAGGTGCAGAAGAAGCAAGCGTAAGCCCAGATGCAGGAAAAAGAATGAGATAGAGATTCAGACTGACTCCCACAACTTCTTTGGATATATGAGGAAGGGAAGGAAAAGCACAAACAGACTTGCAAGATTGTTTTATTGCCACCTATCTCAAATAAAATATAGTTCTAATTCTTCTGTGGTCAGTTTCTTGATCTGGTTTATCTCATAGGATTGACAGTTTTCTGGACTATTGTAGGATGAAAGAAAATGGATGACCCCACTGCCTTTCTAGATTTACTTTGTACTTATTCTGTAGCAGAAAATCTGGTGCCAGGAGGAGCTGACTCTAGGATTTTGTTGTACATTCTCTCAAAGCTATAACAGAAGTTTCCAGAGGTTATACCTGAGGAAGCTTTTGTGTGGATTTCACACAACCTTGATACCACAAACATCTAGACTGCAACTTGTGAGAATGCAGCTTTAATAGCAATAATTAATTTGCCTAGTCTATTTTGCCCCTTGCAGGCTGCTTTCCTTGACTGCTGCCCAATGGGATAAATTGGAAAATTACCTTCCAAAAGCAACTTGGGATCATCCCAAATGCAGCAGTAATAATAGCAGTTTTCTTCCCCATTTTGACAGCTATTTTCCATTCAAAAGGATATCCTTAAGCAACGTAAATCCAGGTACCCCAGAATCAATATAGCAGGCTACTACTAGAACTAACCAAGAGTTTTCAGCTTTCTATGCAGGTAGCCCTTGAGATAGAACAGGACACAAAATGAACATTCAACATTACAATAGATGCCTTCAAATTACATATGATTCTGTTTCAAAATTATGATGGCTGTAGCACCCCTCTGGGTTCATTTGCCCTTATGACCAACCATGGTGATGCAACAGTGTTTTCTCCCCTCTCTCTCCTCAATCCCACCCCAACTGGGCCCTGCAGCACTTCGGCCTGTTCCCCATGCCTCCATTTTCAGCACTCCAAAAATTCCTCACAGAATTGCTTTTGGAGCTTTTGGCCTCAATCAGCTGGCTGTTGGAAAACTGCAAACCTCTCTTGGCTGTTGCTAAGCTTTAGGAACCCAGAGCCTGCATGCAAAGGCAGTAGTTTCAGGATAAGCTTCCTAAAATCTTTCTCTTGTTTTAATGCCCTTTCTTTTCCCCAAACCGACATTTTTTTTCAATAAACCCAAGAAAGTTAGGAAGGCTAGACTTGTTCATCATTCTCTCCCTCCCCCAACATACACACACCTTGGGTGCTGAAACTAAACACCGTGCCTGTGCCCTCCAATACCTATCCCATTTAAAAAGTAATTTGCTAATTTACTGCATGCTGGAGAAGGGGGTGACAAAACCTGTAAGTTATTTATTGACTCCAGGTTGAAGAGCACAGGAAAGGAATGAAGCAAGAAAAAAAATCTTTCTACAGCTTTTTGTCTTGAGGAGCTGAAGAAAAAAGTCAACTCAAAAAATTTAGCCATTTAGAGGACACCTGTGCAACAAACAGGACAGAAAGCTGGGTCCTTGCAAAGCTTTTTGCTGTTTGTCTGACTGCTTTTGGGACCCTTCTTTAGAATCCTGTCTGGGTCCTAAAGGAAGTTATACAAACAGCAAAAAGCTTTGCAAGGAATCCTAGCTTGGTCCTATGCTCATTTAATGACCGGCACAATTGTTTAATGGTTGCAGCAAGGAGAGCAGGAATGGCTGGTCATTATGTGAAGCAGTTCATTTAACATTTGTCCTGATTTTTGACTATAATGAGCAGGATCTATTACAATTGTACTTCGAGGGTTACCTGTATAAAATAGCAAGGGTTGAGTACAATTGCTTTTTAATTGACCTCAATCTATTTGATAAGATAGTTACATTTAAAGTTGAGCTCTTACTAAACAGTGATCACTTCCATTTATTATATTTTCTACTAGCCAACACCAAAGACAATGAGGACATTGCCTTTGTCGGTTTGGGGGAAATGTTGGTTTGGGCATCAATGGAGCTAGAATAAGCCACAGGGTTAAATAGACTACAACATGGACACTAATGGTAGAACTATCATTAACCTTCGATGGTCTTTCTACCTTTCGGAACGTTTAATATTTCAAATCCAGCAGATGCCCTGGTCATATATTTCATAAGATCATCCAGCCAATATTAATATTTCCCCAGCATGCTAGTAAAATATTTGCCTGTATTCCTGGAAACCATGATTTGAACAGTATTATATGTTGATTAGGGCAGGACTAAGGACAATATTTAAAATTTGTAGATGGAACAATTAACAATGTGACAGAAAGTTAGTTAATTGCCCAGAAAAAGAATAATGAAAAGGGAGAAAAAATCCCCAAGCAGGAGTGACTTTTTTAGGATCTGGAAATTGAGAATACCTATTTAGGAAGGTTGTTACATGCTCATTACATGATGGCAAACAGTGCTTGGAGGCTAGATTCTAGCAGCTAGACAGGAAGATTTTTATAATATAGAATATAGATTTCCTTTTTCTATTTTCCAGTCTTCATGTGAGATGACACATAGCATTCCTCCTTAGCCCTTAGTTTCCCACTCAGATTCCTAAACTAATGAAATTAAAGAACTGAGACTTAATGCGACTATGAAGAGAAGTGCCAGTTGGCGCTCCTGTCTTGGTGTCTCACTGTAACAATTCACTTCAAAGTTCTGGTGATTGGATTCAATGTATATGATTTTACATCTTTTAATATGTTTTTGTATTGTATTTTGGTGGGGTTATTTGTGTTGATTTTATTGTAAGCCTCCCTGAGTCATATAATTGATACAGGCATTAAAATAATGAAAAAAAATCCCACAAACATTTCAATCTCTGAGAATGACAACAGCACAAACTTTTACATTACTATATAGTTTGCTATTAAGCATATCTTGTAAAAATGTAAGCCACTTTTTATAAGTTATTGGATTGGCTAGACCAGGGAAAAATTCTAGTTGAGGAGCAAGCAGGATTATAGAGATCGGATTCACAATAAATCAATAGCCCATCTTGTACTTTTTTATAGAGAGATACTTGTATTGGCAAAACCACTCCCTATATATTGCTTTTGTTGAGTTAAAATCAGTTTTCAATTCTATTCCAAGCAACAACTTTGGTGGAAATGATTTTTTTATATCTATTGATTGGTCACTACTTTTCCTAATTAGTAATATGTATGAAAACACGATAATTCAAATCAGATGTGAAAGAGTTGGCCATCATCCAACTCTTTTATGACTCGAGGATGTCAACTCTGATAATTCCTGAGCCAGTCATGCTGGCTCAGGAATTCTGGGAGTTGAAGTCCACACGACATAAAGGGGTCATTGTTCCTCATCCCTGATCCAAGCCAACAACTAGTGAAACAGAGTTGTATTCTAATTCCTCTGCTGTTTAACCTCTATGTGAAGTGTATAGTGTGTGCCTTCAACAAAAGGAATGCCACCTTCCCAAACCTAGTAACAGCCATTTGGTGCTGTATGCCAGTGATGCAGCAAATTTAAATTTACATTGGGGGGACTCAGAAAGAGTCCTTAGTGGAATTTTATAAGGGGAAAGTGTTTGCAGTCATTCACTCTAAAATTCTAATTATGGTTTTCTTGGAATGACCTAGTTACCCCTAATATTGATGGCAAATTGGAAATAACACTGAACAAGTTCCTTTTTTTTCTCCGTCCTCCCCACCACTATTTAATCATATCCAATTCTGGGAGATTGCCGTGTAGTATTCTTAGCAAGGTTTTTCAGATGTGGTTTGCCCTTGTATCCTTCCTAGGGCTGAGAGAAAGTGACTGATCCAAGATCACCCAGCTGGCTTTGTGCCCCATGCAGGACTACAACTCCCAATCTCCTAGTTTTTAGCCTGATACTTTAAGCACTACATCAAATTGGCTCTCTAATTTTCAAATGCCTTGGCATAATTTTTCAAGCTTCCCAAGCTGGGAGACAAAACAAAAAAGGACCTATTTCTGCTGGAGCTAACAATGGCACCCAGGCAATTGATCTCCCCCCCCCATTCTAATGGAGGCAGATGCATACATGTCACCATCAGGTTTTTTAAAAACTAAAACTGTATCTAAAATGTATAGAGCAAAATACAGGTTTTACCAGCACTATTCCATATTCCATACTAATTTTCAAACATTTTAAAAGTGGTATTTAAATGGAAACCGGTCTGATGCCATTGGAGGTGAAAATCCATGTTTGCCAACTGTTTTACTGTTTTCAGGGCTTACTGGTTCCATTTATGACTTTAAAAAGGATAAATAAAAAATGAGATAACCAGATTATCATAATCAAAAGCAGTGATGGGATTCAAATAATTTAACATCTGGTTCTCTGCTCTAATGACCGGCTGGTGGGCGTGGCCATGGTGGGCGTGGCCATGGGATGTGACAGGCAGCGCTCAGCCTCCTGCACCCCCCTGGGAGCAAAAACGGGCCACAGGGGGGTGCCGCACACACCCTGCTCCCATTTTGGGCCTAGGAGTTCTCCCTGAAGCCTCCTGGGAGCGACAACATGCCATGGGGGTCACCACATTCCCCACGCCCAATTTTGAGCCTAGTAGGCATCTCTGTACTTACCTGGGAGCCAAATTGGGGTGCCTGGGGACTTCTGGAAGGGGCGGGGCCAGTCAGCAATTTAAGTACTGGTTCTCCTGAACCGGCCTGAACTGGCTGAATCCCACCACTGATCAAAAGTGTGCCTAGTACTCCCAGTGGAAAGCTTCCATAAAGAAACACACTTATATCCTATTCGGTCTGTCCATATTATATTATACTATGTTATAGTATAGTATACATATAGTAATTTCAAGTTTAAATGTTCATTATCAACTTATTGAGTACATGAAGCACAGGTCTTTCTAATCATTTGGAAATTCTGAAATAAATCTAATTGAAAAATTTCATCTCAGTATTAACTTTGCTTCCTTTTTAACATAATTTTGTAATTGAAAATGCAACAAAATATACTATTTAAATTTAATTGTTCTTGAGTGCTAAAAGAAATTTATATATATCAACAGCCCATAAAACAGCATGGTAAACTAGATTAACATGATTCTATTTATGCTATTGTTGAACCAGTATTTTAAAACTTCCTAGTTCCATTTTACACACTATTCCTCATCAGCTTTTCAGTGTTTTAAGATACATTTTAAAAAAATGTATTCACTTGCATGCATATCAATTATCAAATTACCCTTTTCCGGGGTGCACTGCTATAGACCTTGGCTGATCCAGACCCTGAGATATGACAACATAGCGAAAAGAGCCATTAAGCCTAGAAACTTCAATAAAATTGAAGCCATGATCTGTCCAATATATATTACCTGTAAGCAATAAGAAAATGCAATTATGGAGACATAAGCCTATCATTAAACATATCAGTTATGACTACAAAATAAATAAATAAATATTAATATCGTTTTTTCAAATTAAATTACTAAAAAGCAAAATCAGTTTTGCTGACATATTTCTACTATTCTATTTGAATAAGCTTTCTTCCTGCAATCTTCCTTATGTTAAAAATACATCTACAACATGATGGAACAATCTATGGTCAGCTAAATCACATGACCCCTTTTTGTCAACCTAAAACTCAATTTTGTCAGAAGCATCCTCTCCCCCTATATTTAACTTGTTAAAATGTCAATCACCATTTCTGACAGTGCAATTTTTCATATTTGTGGGGGCACAGGGTAAAAGTGATTAGTCCATTGCAGATTCAATGTACCTATTTTGAGAAAAAAAAATATTCGTCCCACCATCACCATATGATTGACTATGTCATTTCATTTTTATTTCTTGCAGAATTTTAAATACAATACAATAAAATAAAAAGTACATTTGCCAGAGGAAAAGCATCCCACATCCTATGGAGAGGGGGGAAAAGTATCTGCTTTAAAAAAAAAAAAGGACTTGATTTTTTTTATATTACTGAATAAAATTGTATTTTTTATTTTATTTGGTAATTCTAGATGTAAAATAAATACCTTGTAACTTGTAAAGAAACATGAAAGAATTGCTTGGCTATAAATCAGAAAAGATAAAGTAAACTAATTATAAATAATAAAATAACCAGAAAACTTACCCGCTATCCAATCCACTGCAATGCCTTCCACTCTTCCCAAACCATTTGTAATGATATCTTCCTTCCATGTCTGATCTCTGCTAGCTCTGCTTATTTTATTGAATCCCATGTCAGTCCAATAGATTGTATCATTTCCTATAGAATAAATATTTAAAATACTGTTTCCAACAATATCTTATTTATTGGGCGTGCTCAGATCTTTTAGTCTGAAGTGCTTCTATGACATTTTTTTCTGCAATTCACCTTTGCTCTTTCCATTTGTAAATGTTTGGGTACAATACTTATTGAAAATCAGTATATATGTCATAAGAATTTCTCCCCCTTTTTACATTTTTACATTCTTAACATAGATCTATGTAACTGAGAATGAAGAATAGTAATCCTGTGTACATTAGAGACTTCCAAAATTACATGGCTTTTATAAGTAAAACATTTATTTACCTGCATGGAAGTCTATACCAACAGCAAAAGATGTTCCTGTTATAGGCATTAGTGCATCTGTTTTATCATTTGGATCAAGAGGGATCCCCCTGATTCCTTCATGAATAGAATACAAGAGAAACGACTCTATACCTAAAGGAAAATAATATTTCAAAAATGTTAACAATAATTATGATAAGCAGTTTTAAAATTACCCAGATATTTGAAGCCAAAAGACAAATTTCTGGCTCTTAATCAGTTATAACCCAGAGCATGATAGTCTTTTCTTCTGCTAACAATAATACAATTGATTTTTGGGATTATGAAATTTGTATTTTGATTTGTTTTACTTAGCCCTTGAAAATAAATAAATGATTATACCTTGACATATCATACGATTTTTCTGAAGATTATAACCTACAGTACATAAGCATGTTCGAGTGGATTCTGAAGTTGGTAAGCAAAGTTGGGAACATCCTCCATTATTGATCTGACAAGAATTGCTACCTATTAAAAATACAGAAACAATGAAGTTTTACAAAATTTTTATAAGGTACTGAAGATTACATTTATATCTTAGTGGGTAGAAGCTACTGGTGAACATTGTCTGGACTTGAAAGCTAAGCATGGCATGGTTTAGCTGTAAGTATAATTATGTAGTGAGCAGAAATCAAACTCAGTTTGAAGTAGTTACTTATTAATTACCGTATTTTTCGGCATATAAGACGCACCTTTTTACCCCCGGAAAGAGGCTCAAAATTTGGGTGCGTCTTATATG
>JANHFK010006797.1:16617-27762 GCA_036250565.1 Sibynophis collaris
ATTTTGCTGTAAACCGCCCCGAGTCTCGCAAGAGAGAGGGGCGGTCTATAAATCTAAATAAATAAATAAATAAATAATAAATAAATGTAGCCTAAATGAGGATTACCGGTAACCAAAAAATAAAAAAAATGAGGCTTTTGGACCATTCTGTATTTTACTTATTGGCTTGATATGCAAAAGAATTACAGTAATTGCGGGGGAAGGGAGGATTTCAGACATCCTATTTTGCAATGTTAATTTAATGGATTAAAGCTGGGTTTAGGTTAGATACTGTAAGAATGGCGAAGACAATACATCAGAAAGTGAGCACTGAATCTTCCTTTGACATCTTCATATTATTCTTCTCACTTAAACCCTTTTTGGTCTACCAAGTCCTGTAGATCAAAGGTCTTCAAACCCACGGGCGTAGACTGGCACTGGGCCACGGCATGCCAGAAAGTGGGCCACGCAAACAAGCGAAGCTCCATCCGCAGGATGCAGGCAATGCGAAATTACACCCCCTCCGGTCCATGGAAAAACCTCTCTCCATGGAACTGGTTCCTGGTGCCCAAAAGATTAGAGGCTGTTGCTGTAGATGTTCTTGGTAGTTCCCAAGATTAACATTTAGGTTATGTCAGACTACTTATTCTGAATTTAATTGGTATAGGCTGTTGATCAGTGGTGGGATTTAGCCAGTTCTCTCCAGTTCGGACGATCTGGTAGTGGCGACTGCGGGAGACTCCGCCCACCTGCCCGGACGTAATGGATGAGCGCTGCGCATGCCCAGAAGGCCATGCACATGTGCAGAGGAGGAGTGCGCATGCTCAGATTTGTGAAACGGTAGGGAAGGTAAATGGATCCCGCCTCTGCTGGTGGGCAATGGGAAACAGAGAGGATGTTCAGGTGAAAGCTAAGCTAAAGTGATAAATTATGGGCTTGATTATAGGTGTGATGATAAAGGACCTTGATCTGTTTTTTTTTGGAGAACCAAGTAATAAGGAATTGTGTCAGAGCTTCTAGGAAATCAACTTCACAGGAAGACTAATATTATTTTTATTGAGATTGGTTATATACTAGAAGAGAGCAAGAGTGATTGTATTGTGTCTCTTTTTTCTTACAGTTAGGGAGGTATCTGCCTGAGCCGCTTCTGGGTGATATTTCGTAGTTCTGGACTTTAAAAAATGGTTCAACCAACTTTTGCCCAGCCTTGCAAAAGGCAATTGGACTTTCTTTCTTTTTTCCTTGAAAATGTTTCGCTTCTCATCCAAGAAGCTTCTTCAGTTGAGAAGCAAAATGTCTTTAAAGAAAAAGAAAACCCAAGAAAGACCAATTGCCTTTTCGAAAAGCACTTTTGGGACAACCATGACCTGGATGATTGAGAATTTCGATAGACTCTTTTGCCCAGATTCCTGCATATGTTTATCAAAATACTCTCCATTTCTTATTCTCAATTCTGTTGTCTCCATCACTGTCCTCCTTCCTCCTAAATAGAGCCCCATTCCAACTCAATGTAAAGAGCAGGACTCAAGAAAATAATGATGGCAGTTTGAATGCTATGTTTAGTGTAAGCAAATTCTTCCATTTTTTATCTTCTACATGTTTCTTCAGTAAGACAATTTCAGTGCCTCCCATGATTTACGAACTAGATAAAGCATGAGTAGTCCAAATCCATTACCAAATGGTACTGATGATACAAATGATGCATACCAAATGATGCAGTTCTAGGCTGCAACCAACAGAGGAATAGCATCAAAAGAATGAGAAGTGATAGTACTGTTTTGTACTGCACTAGTACAGAGGCCACACTTGGATTACTGCATCCAGTTCAGGTCATCAGGATACAAAAAAGAAGCTGGGTCCTAGAGTGCAGAGAAGACCAATAAAAATGATAACGAGTCTGGATGCTAAATTGTACGGTGAACAATTAAGGGAACTACTGTATTTTTCGGAGTATAAGATGCATCTCCCCCCCCCCTAAAAGAGGGTGGAAATGTTGGTGTGTCTTATACATTGAATACAGCCATTTTTAGGCCTCCTGAAGCCTGCCTTGTTTTTCAGAAAAACGGGTGAAAAACGGGGCACACAGAGGGTTTGGGAGGCCTGCAGAGTGCTCCTGGGGGCTGCGGAGGGCAAAACCCTTTTTTTTTCTTACTTACCTCTTCGAAAACTTGGTGTGTCTTATACACTGGTGCGTCTTATAGTCCAAAAAAATATGGTAGGTATGTTGTACCTAACCAAGAGAAGGTTTAGGGGTGACACGTTGGCTGTCTTTCTGTAATTGAGGGGCTGTCACGGAGAAGAGTGAGTTGACTTTCTCCAAAGCACCAAAGGGTAGGACAAGGGTGGAAAGTCATCAAAGAGAGATCCAACCTGCAACTAAGCAGAAATTTCCTGACCATGAGAACAACTAATCAATGGAATAGCTTGCCTTCCAGAGTTGTGGGTGCTCCATCGCTGGAGATTTTCATGAAGATACTGGACAGCCATTTGTCTGGATAGCATAAGGCCTCCTCCCGGACTTGACTGGAATACCTCCAATGTCCCTTACAACCTCGATTCTCTTCTATTCTAAACCATGTTTTGGCATTATAGGTACAACTTCCATGTTCTGTGATATGGGCAAGAGATCACAGAGGTGATCATGGCTGAGCCTATTGATCTATGTTCAGCATAGGACAAATAAAGCAATAATAGAATATGATTTTGAGTAGGAATAGTGTCTTGTTAGTCTGAATGAGGCATTTGCCTCAGATAGCAGATGTTCTCCTGCCTTCCAAAAAGGACACAGTTGCCACGTTAGACAAATTATTTAATTTAATTTCAGTAAAGTGGATTCAATATGACAATATAAGAAGATTTACAACATCGGAGCTGTAAGAAAGATTTAACTGTCAATCTAATTGGCATCTATATATGAAATGGTGAACTGGCACTTGGTCTTTCCCTCAAGCAATAACAAGGCTGGCCATGGCCCTGACCCTGGCCTTTAACTGACCACAAAAATATCTCCTCACACTCTAGATAAATGTAGTGATTCATCTCTCTCTCTCCCTCCTTCCCTCTCCCTCTCCCTCCCCCCTCTCTCCTCCCATAGACTCAATGGAGAACCTACATTTGTGGTATTATCTTAGTCATTCTGAAATGGACTTGAGTTACGTCAGCTGTTAGTTGCAGATGTAAGGATGGTGGCCATGCCAGTAGAAGCATGACCAAACCAAATGCCTGAATTTTTCTAAGTGCCTGTCAGAATCTGTGGCTTCCATTGTCCCTGGTCCAGGATCGGCTGTATGATCTAAAGACTGTCCTTAGGGTCAAGGAAACAATATGGACTTTTGAGTTCATTTAATCCTTTGCAGAAGATGAAAAAGGATAGAGCAGGTAAATGTGGAAATGAAAGGAAGCTGACTTTCTTTCTTTCTTCTGACTCAGAAGCCAAGATTACAAAACAGCAACTACAAACAATTATGCTTATGCCAGAATGTAAAATCATTACTAAGAGTTTTTGCTAGGAAAGTAAATAAGGAAGGGATCATAACTTGTCAGAGGCATTACAGAGGCTAGGCTCCAAACAGAGCAGGAATTTTGCCAACTTACACTATTTCCAGTTGTCTCTCAAGAGGGTTTTAGCCTGGCAGTCCTGAGAGTTTCAGCATATAAATATATTTGTTGGATGAAAATTTGCTGACTGATGCAACTTCATCAACAGGTTGATTCCTCTTTGCTTTTGGCTTTATTAAAACAAATATTCTAGCTGCACAATATTTCTATGTTACATCGCACAATTTGAATGAACAATTAATGGTATAAATCGATAATGGCAGACCTGATATAAAATGAATATTTAACAAGGTTGATTTGGAAACATGTATCCCAGACAAGACAAGTCAAAAAAAGGACCAGATAGTTGAGAAAGTCTTCTATTTAACAATCTGTTGCTGAAAAGCAAATGTAGATTTATCCTCCAAATTAGTTTATTTCTGCTGTGTGTGGGGGGTGTATGGGTGTGTGGGCGTATTTGCTTGCAGGTTCACAGATATTTCTAGGTATCAACTTCCTAGTTATTTATATGTAAAGTAATTTTTATGTAAAAGAGCCTGAGCAATTTGTTTACATCTTTAAAGCCAAATACATATGTAAATTAAGGAATAAAGCTGAAAACTCAAAATTGGGATACAACCTCGGTGTCACTGAACCTTTATAAGCAATGCCTAATTAGTGAATATTTTGATAAGCATTTCTATGTATTTTTAGACTAGCTGATGAAAACAGGAAATGCCTCAACTCCCCCCACCCAAAAATCCTTCTATATCCCATTCTGTCTCACTGCCACCCACTCCCATGAATTGCCCAGCATACAGGAGATTGAAAAAAGCAAAACAAGTTCCCTCCCCTCCTAGCTATTCTTGTATAACTCAAGGCTGTACAACAAAAAGACCACGTGTGCACATGCACCCAGATATACCGAAGCAAAAAAACCCCTGGATTATACCAATTAGCGGATTCCTCTACATCAGGGGTTCCAATCTTCACAGGATTAAGATGCATGGACTTCAACTTCCAGAATTTCCCAGCCTGGCTGGGAATTGAAGTCCATGTATCTTAAATGTTGCCAATAGGAACTCCTCAGTTGTGGGATTCAAAATTTCTACTACCAGTTCTGTAGGTGTGGCTTGGTGGGCGTGGCATGGCTAGGTGGGCATGGCAGGGGAAGGATACTGTAAAATCTCCATTCCCACCCACTCTAGGGGAAGGTTGCTGCAAAATCCTCATTTCCTCCCGATCAGCTGGGACTCGGGAGGCAGAGAATAGATGGGGGCGGGGCCAGTCAGAGGTGGTATTTAATGGTTCTCCGAACTACTCAAAATTTCTGCTACCATGATGACATCCGGGCAGGTGGGCGGGGCTTCCCGCTGCCACTACTACCAGTTTGCAAGATCTGGAATGAACCAGTAGGAACCCACCACTGGTCTGGTCAGCCTATTATGGATTTAGAGAAGTGTGGGTGAATGAGTTCTTTGTCTGGTTAATTACTTTTGCCTAGGTAATTAGTTTCACTGCTTATCAGTCGATTGCTTAGTGGAGGTGTGCTTTCAGCAATCTTTGTAGTGATCTTTGTTCAAATGTATCTATTGCAACATCCTTTCTTGCCTTGGGCGGCTATAGACAGCTTTTGGCACAGTGGAGAAGGGCTTAATTTCTTACAATAAAATTGTAATTATCCCCATAGTTCTTTCCCTCCCATGCCTAAGGGGATTTTGCAAGTGCTTTTGAAATCTTCGTGGTTTTGTTCTGGAGAAAGAAAACTAAAACATATGTTTGTCACTTTGCTTTTGAAAATAGCCTGCCATGAGCTTAAGGAAAGACTTTACCACCAGGCAACTTAAATCAGAGATGCGCACTGCAAAGCCCAAGCATTTAGTCCCTATCATCAGGTCTCTGAAGCATCAGCATTGAGTGCTATTTGCAGTGGTGAAATCCAATTCTTTTTTTACTACCGGTTTTGTGGGCGTGGCATGGTAGGCATGGCTCAGTGGATGTGGAAGGGGAAGGATACTGCAAAATCTCCATTCCCAACCCACTCCAGGGGAAGGATACTGCAAAATTCCCATTCCCACCCCACTCCAGGGGAAGGATACTGCAAAATCCCCATTCCCACCCCACTCCAGGGGAAAGATATTGGAAAATCTCCATTCCAACCCCAATCTGGTGCCAGCCAAAGGTGGCATTTGCCGGTTCTCCGAACTACTCAAACTTTCTGCTATCTGTTCTCCAGAACCGGTCAGAACCTGCTGGATTTCACCCATGGCTCTTTGTTTTAATAGCCACATGATTCTCATAAGTAACATATCAACACATTTTAACTAAGTTCTGGTGGTTTAAAGAACAAGCAGGTATCTAGCAATGAATGGAAAATTCCTTTTCATTTTTATGAAAACCTTTATTTAGCCTGACATAAAAAAAAATTAATAACAATAATCCAGGGACTGTTTACAGTATAAACAGAGGGAGAGAACACAAAAAGAAATAGCTGGCACATATATTTGTGTACAAAATTCTAAGCCCTTCTACACATTAACACTTTTTAATATTTACCTTCTGCATTCAAATTTTTCATATCTATTTTCCTATAAAGTACATATGTTGTGCCTCGAGGACTATGGGCTGTACTGAAAAATTCTGGGACGATGTAAAATGTGATTTGTACGTCGGTTTCAGGTTCTCTTTTGAAATTGGTTTATTTCTACAGTATTAGATTTTTCATGTGGCAACTTTCCCCCCCATTACTCAGCCTGGTTTAATATTCCTCAACACAGGTAGTCCTCAACTTACAATCATTTGTTTAATGTCCATTCCCAGTTACATTCAACAAGCCAGTGGTTAGAATGCGGTATTGCAGGCTAATTCTACCTACTGCTGATTGCCACCAGTTCGAACCTGACTGACTCAAGGTTGACTCAGCCTTCCATCTTTCCGAGGTGGGTAAAATGAGAACCCAGATAGTTGGGGGCAATAGGCTGACTCTGTAAACCACTTAGAGAGGGCTGTAAAGCACTATTTTATTTATTTATTTATTTATTGAATTTCTATACCGCCCCTTTCCTGGAAGGACTCAGGGCGGTTCACAGTCGATTTAAAACACAAAAAATACAAAAGTCGCAGTTGCAACTATCCAAGTGAAGCTTTTGTATCTCTGTGAAAAGGAGGGTTTGTACAAATGAAGTAATGTCCATAAAAAGATTACTTCTTCTTGGTAAATTTCGCTGAACTATTGCTTGAAAAATAGTTGTTCACATACTAAACTAGCAGCAATCTAGACAATGACCTTTTCTCAAGGAGTCACCATGGGAATGAGTTGAGAAGACTACACAACTTCTTGTCCTACTAAAATTCTCAGTTTTATAAAACTGTATACATCTTCTAAATAGGATACTCAATCACTTATGAAAATAAGAGGACACATAAAGAGCTTTACATAAGCTTTGGAGTAAGCTAAGACTAGCTCTGTGAAGAGACAGAGAAGGGGGTAGGAGTGCCTCCTTTTCCTCCACCTTTCTATTTCACCTTTCTAGTTCTATTTCACTTTTCCGTGTTTCTACTTTCCCTTCTGTTTCAATCCACTCCCAAGAAAAAATAATTATTTGCTGGTGTAATGTTATGTGAGAAAGACCTTGAGAGTAGTTCTACCTAAGGAAGAATCAGCATAACCCACAATGCATAATGAGTAGAGAAAGAGGCTCAGAAGGAACCCTCACATTGTAAAGAAGACAATGGGAGATTTGTACATTCAGATTTGTAACTTTCTGTTAATATGCCTTACATAAAGTACAATTAGCTCATCTGGTTATGTTTCCTCTTTGGTCTACCTTGGAAGGCTAACAACTGAATTCTGATTAGTGTCTATCAAAGGACCAGTCTATGGTGCCTCTGCCGGGCCGAAACTGGCCAAGTGCATCCTTCTGTGTGGCAAAGTGCTAATGGAGTCCATGGATGCTGAAAACGGGCCACATGGAGGCCTTGCGAGGCACCCGCATGGCCTGTTTTTGGCCGGCATAGTGCTGCTTGAGGCCAGGGAGGACAAAAACAGGAGGGTAGAAACAAGGCATGGGGGGCCTGCATGCAGCCCCCCTATGCCCCATTTTGGCCAGTAAAGTGCTGCAGGAGGCCATTCAGGCAAAAAACAGGGCAGAGGGGGCTACACACATCCTGTTTTGGCTGGCAAAATGCTTCAGGAGGCATCCATCCCATCTTCCCCCACTCCCCCCTGCCGATCTGCAGAGGATTCGGCCCTTGAAGTTTGACACCCCTGCACTAGAACATAGAATAACAGAGTTGGAAAAGGGACCTTGGAAGTTTTCTAGTCCAACCCTCTGTTCAAGCAGGAGACCCTTTACAATTTCAGACAAGTGGCTGTCCACTCTCTCCTTAAAAGCCTCCAGTGATGGAGCACTCACAACTTTTGAAGGCAAGGCATTCCACTGGCTAATTGTTCTGACCGTTAGGAAATTTCTCCTTAGTTATAGGTTGCTTCTTTCTTTAGTTAATTTCCATCTATTATTTCTTGATTTGCATTCTGGTGCTTTAGAAAATAGGTTGGCTCCGTCATCTTTGTGGCAACCCTTCAAATATTGGAACACTGCTATCATGTTTCTCCTAATCCTTCTTTTCACTAGACTAGGCAAACCCAATTCCTGCACTCTTTCCAGTGTTTCAACATCTTTTTTTACATTGTGGTGACCAAAATTGGATGCAGTATTCCAATTGTGATCTTACTAAGGCATTGTAAAGTGGTACTAATACTTCAGATGGTCTTGATTCTATCCCTCTATTGATACAGCCTGCATTGCTTTGGCTTTTTGGCTGCTGCCACACACTGCTAACTCATATTTAAGTGATTGTTCACTAGAACTCCAAGATTCCTCTCTCAGTTACTGAGCCAAGTTTCACCCACTCTGTACTTGTACAAATGTTTTTTCTTGCCTAAGTGTAAAACCTCCTTTTATCCATATTGAATTTCATTTTGTTAGTTAAGGCCCAGTGTTCAAGTCTGTCAAGATCCTTCTGGATCTTAAGCCTATATTTTGGATGTTGGCTATTCCTGCTAGCTTACTGTCATCTGAAGATTTGAGTTCCCCTTCTATTCCCTCATCTAAGTCATTTATGAAGATATTGAAGAACACTGAGCCTAAAACAGAAGCCTGGGGTTCCCCATTGCCCACCTCCCTCCTTGTCAATTTAGTTAAGAACTACAGGTTGAGTATGGTTTGTCATACATTTACAAATCTATCTGGTGGTGATACTGTCTATCCCACATTTTATAGCTTTCCAAGAAGTAGACTGTGGTCTACTTTGTCAAATGCTTATTGAAATCTAAGTGTATTATGTCTACAGCAGTGGTGGGTTTCTACCGGTTCGCTCCAGTCCGGATGAACCAGTAGTGGCGGTGGTGAGAGGCTCCGCCCACCCACCCAGACATCATCACAGGAGTTCTGCACATGCACAGAAGTGCTGCGCACGAGTAAAGCAAGTGCTTGTATGCGGTCCCGATTCTGAACCGGGAGCGAAAGTAAGTGGAACCCACTACTGGTCTACAGCATTTCACGGATCCATGAATTTAGTCACTTGGTCAAAGAATGAAATAAGATTTGTTTGTTTGGCATAATCTGTTTTTGATGAAGTCACATTGGCTTCTAGTTCTAACTTTATTTGCTTCTAGGTGTTCACAGATTTGTTGTTTGATTATTGTTTCCAAGATCTTCCCAGGGGTCGATGTCAGTAGTTTCTGAGCTCCATTGGTTGTTGGGTTTTTTTGTGACATGGTAATAATGTCACCTGTTTTCCTATTGACACTTAAAAATGTCCATATTTATTTCATAAGGAAGAAACAGGAACATACTTGAAGGTTAATTCATTCATTATTGTAGAAATCCTGTCTCTTTACTTCTTAGGCTCTTCCTGGGAGCTGATGTTTAGAATGTTACTGTGTGTCTCTCAGTGTGTGTTCCATGTGTGTGTGTGTGTGTTTGCAGCCTTATTGCACAAATGAGAGAGACTTAATTCATAATTAACAATCCAAAGAAGTTAAGCTCCTCTAGTGGAATGGTCCCTTCTCTCATTCCCCCAGCCAGTTGCCATTTAGATGAAATCAATGTAGAGATTGCTTTCTCTGGAGATTTTAGAAGTGCACTCATCGTGCTTTCGAGAAAGACATGAGAGTTGATGTGTGTGACTAATGCTGCTTGCTTTGGCATTTTTAATAAATACAGTGTATGTCAAGCCTGTCTCCGTGAAAAGGAAAAATAGCTCCCAATTTCATTCCACATCTTCCTTCAGGGGATGCTGTCTTGAAAATTGCTATAATAGGGAGGATTATAGGTTTTGACTTCTTTGGCAGATTTTTCCCAAATAGGAATTCAATTTCCATATGCCATTTATTAGGAACAAGAAGAAGGAAGGGTGCAATCCATCTCAAATACAAAGGAGCCCTTGCATATCTAATATATCCAGTGGCAAAAAGAAAATCACTTTACAAGTAATGGTTCATATTTTGGGAAGTGATTTCTTGGTGTCACAACTGCTTACATTATCTTTTTGCCCAAGGTTAGCCTGTAGTGAAGTCATAGTATTCTGGATGGGAGACATCTTTCAGATACATAGAGGGGCTTAAAAAACCACCAGTTATTTCAAGAGCGGATTAACTTTGCTCTTGATAGACCCAAACATCCACAAAATCCCTCTATAATTAAAAAAAGAAAAAGAAAAACTAAATTAGTAAATGCTATCCCAAAGCAATAAGGGGAAAGGTCCTCGATCGGAAAAAGAATGCACATTTTACATACGGAAGATATTCAGTTCTTTCACTGTAATAGCAATTGCAATTGATGGGAAAGACCTCTGCTATTTCTAAGTCAAGAACCTCCTTTGAAAAGAGTCGATCCTTGCTCATCCTATTTGTTATGGACTTTAGCAACTGCAACTTGTCTCTTTTCAGAAGGGATCTCTCATAGGATCATTGGAGATCCCTGGGCAGTGGTGGGTTTCTACCAGTTCACCCTGGATTGGGCGAACCGGTAGTGGGGGTGGAGGGAGGCAGGAGGCTCTGCCCACCTGCCCGGACATCATCACGGACACTCTGTGCATGCACATAAAGTTCTGCACATGCGCAGAAGCGCCTCATGCAAGCAAAGCGAGGGCACACACACACGCATGCTTTGGGTTGCAAACCGGTAGCGAAGGTAAGTGGAACCCACCACTGTCCCTGGGGTAGATTCTAGACCTGTGATAGGATATTTTCTTTGGGAAAAGGGGAGCAGAAGAAATTAAGGATGGCTTGGAAATGCTATGTCATGCTTATACTGAGGCCAGGATTGTCTAGTTTTCTCTGAGATTTTCAGGGCAACTCGTGAGGAATTTTATTATTTGTAAAACAAATTTAATCATGTTTAAGAAGTCTTTCAGTCTTCTTACCAGAAACTTCCGGATTTAAAACAGCAGGAAATGACATCACAGATTTATTACAATAATCTCTGTGGGTTGTGGGAGCCTGAGTCTGAAGACTGCTTTGGATTCCTTAGCATGCACATACAGTTTGCAAATTTAATTTAATTTAATTTTATTAAATTTATAGACCGCCCTTCTCCTTTGCAGGACTCAGGGCGGTTTACAGTC
>JANHFK010006799.1:17764-29971 GCA_036250565.1 Sibynophis collaris
AAACTCTGACTGGAAACCGCCCTGAGTCCTGCAAAGGAGAAGGGCGGTCTAAAAATTTAATAAATATAAAATATAAAATATCTTACCTTGAAATATAGAGTCTGGATGCTTTCAATATTTTCAAAGGTATAGGTTTCAGTAGATTAAAGATACAGCAAATAAATTATGATCATCTTTTCAAATTCTTTCCATCCTTGAATGAATGTTGATCATTTATTTTGATTTCCTATAAGCCTTGGAACTCAAAATGCAAATTGTAACAATATCAGATCAATAGATAATATCTGTCCAAATTTGTTATGTTAGTCTCATGGTATCAAAGAGTCTCTACTGCTTTTTCTGTTTGAAAGATAGTAATAAAATTATTTCATAATAATACCTGGGCCTAATTACTAGAATACCTTAATTATAGCAAGGTCTTCCATATCACTATCATTTAGTCCATGTCAGCATTTCTACATGGAAAAGGAGTTTGCAATTTCAACCTAAATAAATGATACCAAGGGTTGATGAAAAATAAGATTGCAAAGATAATTGATGTCAGATACTTCAGTCTTTTTCTTTTAGCTGCAGATAGCAATTATGTTTTGCAAGACTTATAAATCCATTGTAACTGCTGAAATAAACAAACATTAAATCAAAGAACCTGGAGCAATCCAATATATGCTCCTTTAAGAAGGTTATTAAAAGCTGTTGTCTAACTCAGAACAATTCTGGTATTGTTCTTTGTTCCTATTGTTATTTGCTACTTTTCAAAAGTTACATTATTAAATTATTTTAGACCATAAATCATGTCTGAGTTAACCATAAATATCCACTGGAGACTAAAAATTACTGGATGTTTCAATGCATTTTGAACGACTATTTTCCTGGAATAAAGTGGAAGGAGCTAACCTGTTGTAGAAATTCAGCCATTATCTTAACATGCTGGGTAAATTAGGCCATCACATTAGGTAATAACATGGTTTATTTTGGTGGGCAAGCATGACATATGAACACAGTAACTGATTTTTATTATCCCAGATTTAGAGTGTTATATACATCCAGACAACGATTATTACCATTCTTGAGCCTGAAAGGCATTTGTCTTAATATTTTTTTTAATACAGAACTATGGGTGTATTCCAAGGAAGTTCCAAATTTATAGACAATAGAGAGAATTTTGTGACCTGTGGCCCTTTAACAGGAAGATTATTCAAGTTCCTTGCTGCTTGCTTATTTGAATTGAAATGGAATATTTTTAAATTGGTTGGAACTTTGGTACCCTAAAGGAGGAATATTTCCTCCAACAATTGGAATTCTATCTTTCAGCCATGGATTAATCTAAAATGAGTGCCATAAGCAGCACAATTGATGACAACCGTGTCTTTGTTTCTTTGCAAAATTAAACTTTGGTTTACTTTTGAATTAATAATACATTTATAATCTCTCTACTCTTCGTGAAACATCAGTGCACCTTCTGTTAGTCTGGTTTGACAGTAGAGCCACTGAGTCTGTAGTATGTTGTGCTCTGAATGAAATACTCTTCCAGATTTCTGGGGCTTTGCTAAACTGTACCTTATTCTGCCTACATGGATCCTATATACATATGAGAAGAAGCAATCTTTATTTTTAATATTACGTATTAATTTGTACATTTTAATTTGTGAAAATACACACAAATATTAGGATCCAGTCTGGGTCACCAGGACCAGAGGTTTTGTCTTACAAGCTTTCAGATTCATGCTGGAGCCCATCTTCAGGGAACTTCTCTGTAGCAGAGCAGACTTTCCCTGAAGATGGGCTCCATACAAGTCCAAAAGCTTGGAAGACAAAACCTCTGCCCCCAGTGATTGACCCAGATTGGATCCTGCAACATTATCCTGGGACACATATGTCCGGCTTCATTCATAACAAAGAGTAGGGCTATACAAATCTTCAAAGAGGTTTATGCTTCAAAAATAGTTCAAGAATCACTCCTTCAAACGTATCCTTATGTACCTTTCTTTACCACCACTTTCATTTAATTACTTTTGTTATCACATTACTTTGCTTTGACTTGTTCCTCAATTAGAAATGCCCTGAGAAGTCTTTCTGCATATGCCATAGGTTTCTTCTGGCTATGGAACTGCTAACTGAGATTTGAAGATAATATAAAACATTTCCTTGAAGAGAACCAATATTGTATCTTTGCCTTGATGTGGAGAGAGATTTTATGTCCAAGGTTCTTTGTCTTTATTGGACCAATATTTTTTACACATAGAACACACAAAATTTAGAGTTTAGGTTCGTGACATCCTTTGATTCAGTGACAGAAAACAAATCTAGTAGTCTGGGATGGGCTTATAAAAATACACAAAATACTGAAAAAGCTGTATGGTTTGAAGCTCCTTTGATATATTAACATTTCTACTATCTTGACATACTTATGTGTTGAGGAGAGTTAAAACAGGTTTTTTTGCAAAATATTCTGAAAATTGAAATAGCTTTCTAGCCATAGGTCCAATTGCTAAGAAGTGTGGAGAATTTATGAGAATTCCAATTGCTCACTTTTCTCATAAGGCCTTTGATTTTTTTGATGGGGGGAATAAGGGAACATTAAAAAATAGTTTCAATAATCCAAGACCACTCTAGTCCCCCCTCTCCTGACATTAGCACAACCCAAGGTACCATTTCTAATTCCACCGTAACAATTCTCTATTGTTCTAAGCCCAAAGTCCCAATACTGAGACTGTTATATTGAGGCAGTTTGGTCAATTGGCATCTAGAAGTGAAGTCTGCCTTTATGATAAACTGCTGTGGGTTAAAATGATGAATCCAACTAGAAAGACAATGAAGTAAGCTGGATACTGAACACCAAAATGACACTTGCCCAATTCTCCATCTAACCTAGAATTGTCTTTCTACTTAGAATTGTGGTATTTATTTCTTTGTTATTTGACATTGGTTTCTTAATTATTATTGTTAGCTGGAGTACTTCTGATATTTTAAAATATATTTTTGTTCAATTAGATGCTAAAGAATTTGCTTCAGAAATTGTTTACAAGTCTTTCAGACAAATATTCATAGATGGAATCTGGTATCCTTGCATGTAATGCTTTGGGAAGTAGCAAAGGGGTATATATCAAGTGTACAAACATTTCTTCAGGACCTATAATATCTCTGGTGACTACTCTTCAATTGAATTTCAAGGGAAGATTGAAACTTATGAGAAATGATTCCTCTCATGGGCTTCTCCCCCCCCCCCCCACCAAGACTGCTATTATCAAGCTATTGGGATTCTTGCTCTTGAGAAATTCTTCTTCTTCAGTAGAAATGTGGAGAAATTGTTCCCACTGCCCACAATTTACAATTATGTGGGAGAATGTTGAATATTGTGGACTCAGATCTCAGAAACGTCTTGATACATAGGTGCATTTGACTCAGCAAATGGCAGATACCACATCTACAATCCACATTGACCATGTTCCCTAGTTGTGATAAATGTCACCTTCAGCAATTGATCCTGGGATTAAGAATATACATATTAACCAATATCCGTGGCTTGAGCTAGAGATATGCATTTTAGTAGCGAGCACTGATACTCCCATGCAGATGGAATCCCTTTATTGAAATGAATGAAGGTCTAGTAATTTAGGATAATTCAACGAGACCTCCCACACTCATAAATAATTATAGTGTCAATGGATTTTCAACTGGGAAAACTTATAGTCTAATAAATTTGTCTGCCTTTAAGGGATCACAGGTTTTACTGCATCAGTCTTACATGCTGATATTAAGAAAATGTGTATACATTTATTACATACAATATGGACAAGTAATTCTAAAGCAGTAGTTTTATATGGTAAGAAAGTCATAGGGTTGCTATTGGAATTCAAATCCAACTTGCTGGAGCCTGAAAGAATCCCCAACACTTCATAAATAATAATGTAGAAATATTTGAGCAAAATTATCCCAAATAAATTTTAATGCGGTTAGCCTGGCTAACAGGAGATGTGCTTCTTATTTGCATAACCTTGAATGCTGCTAAAAAGCCCTCAAATATAAAATAAAATAAAAACAGAGAGGCTAATTTTTTTTGTATTTATATGTGATATTATTATCATCTCAGTTATAACATTTGTTACATGAGACGCTGGTTTGAATAATCTTATTGTAGCCTATAATAGAATGTGTGGATGACCTTGGGGAATAAGGGGATAGGTATGCAGGTCTTGGTGTATTTGCGTCTTTTCCCGTGTAAGATTTGGAGTATATAGGCGACATTTCGACAAGGTCTCACTCGTCAACTTCAGGCTGGCTTTCTACTTGTGAGAGTAAAGCGTGTTCAGAGTGGCAGTTATTCTTTAAATATAGGTTGGGGGAGGGTGGAATGTTGGCTCCGCTGCTGCAAGTGGATTGGTTGTTTGTGCTGCAGCACCTTGATTGGTTGATGGGTTGATGTTTGTAGATTTGGCTTCTGGATGGTGGTTGTATTTCTATGGGGTGGTTTTGGGTTCGAGTCTGGTGAGGGTGATTGGTGGTGGCGTCCTGTGTTATTCTGGGTCTGGTGTCGGTTTTTGTGGCTGGGACTTGTTTGTTGACTAGAGGTAGTTTCCAAATGTCTGGTAGGGGGGAGGTATCATCACGTTTGTTCATGTTGTGGGGGTGTTTCTCTATTTCAATGGCTTCCATAATTATCTTCTTGTAGAAGTGTTCAGTTTTGGAGATTAATTTGGTTGCCGCAGCACAACCAACCAATCCACTTGCAGCAGCGGCGCCAACATTCTACCCTCCCTCCACCTATATTTAAAAAATAACTGCCACTCTGAACACACTTTACTCTCACAAGCACAAAGCCAGCCTGAAGATGACGAGTGAGACCTCATCGAAACGTCGCCTATTTACTCCAAACCTTACACGGGAAAAGATCCGAATACACCAAGACCTGCATACCTATACCCATGAAAATCTACGAAAACTTATATATATATACTATGTTTTTTATGTATTTTTTTTTCCCATTCGGCTTTGCCTAAGGAAATATGCAGGATCCAGTTTGATGTAGAAGTTACAGGCACTGGGCTAGAAACTAGGAGACAAGTGAGTAACCTTGGGCCAGGCATTCTCCCTTATCCCTATGAAACAGGCAATGGAAACCACTTCTAAAACTGTTGCCAACAAAATGATAGGGACCTTTCTAAGCAATTGCCATGAATTAAAACTTATTTGATTGCAGGGGAAAAAACAAAATATGCTATAATACTGTTAAAAGTAGACAGATTTATAAAAAGAAGGCTAACTGTAATTTTAACATAAAATATGCATACAAAACTGCATATGATAAGAAATAATTCAGAAAAAATAATTTTACATAAATTTTATATTTATTCAAAAGTTAATTGAAATGGGTTTATACCTGAACACGTAAACATTAATATATCTAAATATTGACTGATTCAAACAACTTGTGGACAAATCCAAAAGTATTTCTAGTTTTTTCCCAAGTAAATATCAATATTGTACATTCATAATAGGCTTTCTTTTGATTGATTTATGTCAGTGATTTCTAGATTATGTAAATAAATAAAAATATCTTATGCCAGAGACCAGTTTGAACATTTCAGATTATTTTCACTGAAAATTAACAATGAGTGATTCTCTATATAAGAGTATCTATCAATCTATCTATCTATCTGTCTAGAAATGTTGCTTGGTAATGGTTTTTTAGTGTAACATAAACTGCATTTAGCATCACATTTCTTTTTTGATATAATCATGTCATAATTAGCAGGATTTATTTGAAATGCTCATGACTTTCAAGAATAATTTTTGGGGTATTTAATTATTACTAGAAGCCTAACATACAACATCTTGTAGTATTTGTCAGGATATATATTTTCAATATGTAATTTTGGCAACAACTCAGCAAAATATGATATTTTTCCATTAAAGTATTAATATGTACAGTAAATGTTTTGGGATGTACTAAAATTGTGTCTATTTTGGTGTTTTTAAATTGATATATTAGGTAGGTAGGATTGTAGGTAGGTAGGTGAAGGAGGGAAGGAAGGAAGGAAGGAAGGAAGGAAGGAAGGAAGGAAGGAAGGAAGGAAGGAAGGAAAGCAATTAGTACAATTCTGGTGCCCAAATGAATGTTCAGATGAAGCTCATGATTTGAATGTGTAAATCTGGTTGCTATAAACATTCCTTTTTAGTATAATATGCTATCCAGGAAGAAGTTCAGTTTCCAAATCATATACAAAGTATGGCATCTGAAGGTTCTGTTCAGAAACTTTTGACTGATTTTATTCAGGTAGAAAACTAAATAATCAAGGAACTGTTTCCTACAAGCAAAGGCAAAAAGAAAGAAAAGGAAAAAAAGTACAAGCTTTATAATAGGAACAGCAACTCAACTTTAACTCCTCAATACTGGCAGTATTTATGCTACTATAATAAAACTTAAGAACGTTGTAGTAATTTTCCTTCTACAATTATTCAAAATTACATTACCCTTACTGAAAACTGAACGGCTTTTAGTGGCTTAATTAAACTGTAGCTGCTTTGCCATCTGGGTACAGCTTGTCTAGCTGCTTTTCACAGGAAGATCTTTCACCGAATAAATAGCAGTTTTGTGTTAGATGGCAGCTGCTAACATGTAATTTTTAAAATACAAATATATCCTAATAATTCATATATGCGTGTCTACAAATGTATGTATAATTTTGTGGAAAAATTGATTGGTTTTTTTAAAAAAAAATCTTAATTTTTTGTGACTGTTTTACCCAAATTATGTTGTCTCTTAATAATTGCTTTTACAAAGATAAGGACATATAATCCATATCTTTATAAGATCACTGACGATATCGTATTATGAGTTTTGAATAGATGCAAAAGAGGAAGGAAAAAGAAGGGGGGAGAATTAAGTAGATCTGATTTTTATGGCTCAAGTGGTTTCATTAAATTAGAGTGCTGTGTGCTCTCATTCATTAATGAACTTGTGCCATATGCTTTAGCTGTTCTGGTCAATAGCCGATAAAGAGAAGCTTGTGTTAAAAAACATCTCTGGATAAAAATATGCCTGTGATGAGCTTTTGTCAAAGGACTTGCTTTGAATGCGGTAACTACTACTGAGGCAATATGGCTCACAATTTGCGACCCAAAGGTAGTCCTACATTATTGGAATACAGCCTACTGCGTTTCACATTACACAGATGTGAAGGCCTGATTATAGCAGCTTCATAATTAACAGTGATCCGATTTGTTTTGTGGCATAAATGGTGCATGTGTAGAACATTAGCCATGGCACTCTCATTCAAATGCAACTCAAGGGCTCAGCGGCAGGCGGGTCACGAGCTTCAGGGAGCAGCAGCACAAGTTCCTCCATATGTTCTTGCGGCATCTTACCCGGGCTATGAGTGCAAGATAAGTTCCCCAAAGAACCTAATCGTGTTCTGTAATTACAGCGCGGCTTTCTGCTGGCGAGAAATGAGGGAGTAGCAAAAACCCTCATCAGATAATTTGTAAATTACTTTACATGGCGGATGCCTAACTCAGTTGGTTTTCAACTGCTGAAATTATAAATAATTGTAACAGATGTGGCAATATGGCTGGCCTCCAATAAATGAGGCCCTTGATAATTTGGCCAACCCTTTGACAGGCCAATTTAATAAAATGTGAACAAAATCTTCTTGCTAATAATTTATCATCCCTTTTCCCAATAGAATAAATTTAATTACCCTAGCAGTTAACAAGGTCACACCCAGATGCCAAACTCAGCTACAGTTTTGATAATGCAATCAGGAATTGAAAGGTGATGACAGTGTTGTTGTTTTTTTCATTACCTGGCTTCACATAAACACAGGTGGCGTAGCGTTCTTGTCAGTTTTTAATAATTACAGGCCATTATGGAATGCATAGTTAGCAGATTGAAAACCACACTTTAGTGAATTTGTTTCAGTATGATTGAGTTTCTAATGTATAGAGATGATAATACATAACATGAATTCCTGGTTTACCCCAAAATTGTACAAGATTTTATTTCAGCAGGAGTAATTTACACATTTCAGTGTATCTGACTAATAAAACTGAACATGTTAGGAAATATTAAATATAAGAACAAATAGAACATTTTGTAATGAAACCAGCTGTCATTTTGAGCTAATACTGTATGCTACAGTTTTGTACAATGTTACAAGTCATTACACTGGAAGAAATGTTAAGGTTGTCTAATCTAACTTCTTAAACAAAGCTAGCTGTTATATTGGTTTAGCATGCACTAGTTAGATTTTAATTTGCTGCATATGGAAAGAGTGAGAAAAATTTACCGCCCTATGAAGTATATAATGCTTTCAGCAAAAATTATTTGAGAGCCTTCTGATTACTCATTCAGATAATTCAGTCAACAGCATTTAGGATTTTCTTAGATCTATGTTTCAAGTTTGTTTCAATGGAGTTTAGGAGGGTTAGAAGAGTGCCACATGCAAAAGAGCTGAAGACTTAATGTAGATGACAACAAAGAATTAATGACAGAAGGGTGAAGAAAGAAGCCAGAGTTTCCTAGAATGTGAGCTCTAGATTGTGACTGTATAACAACAATAGAGAAGCAATTAATAGAAGCATTAGAATAATTGCTGCCTGAAAGGCAGTTAGTGTCTGGAATCTCCCAAGTCTTTCCACTGTGTCCCAGATTTATGAAATCATGTACAGTTCACTTAAATTTGCCATTTATTCTTTCCCAGCCTTGCTTCATATGTTAATATTTGTACAGTTACACAATACTTCCTACTTTTGAGATTTCACAGCAGGACATTCTCAGCTCTCCAAATCCTTAACCTGTTATTCAACTATTAACTTACATGACAGAAGATTCTCAGATACATTTGAATACTATAGATACTTTATTGTGGTCAAGAATAAAGCCATATGTAAAAAGATCAATGGCCTTCTTCAAAGAAAAGAAATTTCTATTCCATTTCTTGTTATTTTTCTGAATGAATGTGGCATTTTGCTCATTGACCTTGTGCTCAGAGATATTTATGTTCTAACCTGAAGAGTGTGATTGTTGCCTCATTGAATTCAGTTCTTATGCCATCTCTTTTTCACTTGTCTTTTTTTTCTCTCCAAGTCTTGAAAGAATCACTTCTCCTCCACCTTCCTGGTCATAGTTGCTGTAGGATACTATGTTTCTCCTTTGATTGCCATTTCTTTATTTATTGTATTTGATGAACTGTCTTCCATCAGGCATCCTTTGCCCTCCTAGTTCTGACTTAGTATAACTTAAAGGAGAAAATATTTTTGGCCCTTCTATCTTTTTGGGCTAAAATCGGTTACAATTAGCAGAGTAAAACCTGCAGGGACTTCTGGAATTATATTAGAGAAAAGATGGGAAACCTGGCTCTGTCCATTTGAATAGCTTGGTACAAAGGTTAGAAAGTGTCAACAAGGAAAGGCTACAACCTGCCAAGTCAATGTTAATGCATATCTTTACATAGAGCCAAACTTGTCCAGCAAGTAAGAAGTTTCCCAAAAGGCAGAATTAATAGCATCCCAAAGAAGATGCAGCCTAATTTGAACCATATTTGAATATTAGAAGTTGAGTGAGACTCTATCAATTTGAATATTTAAGCCCCATATGGTCTGCCAGAGTTTTATCTAGCCAAAGGCAGAAAGTATCAACAAGGAAAGACCACAATATGCTAAGTCATTACTTGAACAACTACTTCCCTCTCCCACCCCTAGGAAATCTATTCTCTTCTTGTGAGAACTATTGGTGGGTAGCAGATAGAGAAGACCAGTCAAGTAGCTTGAATTTATGGAAATACTGTAAATAGAACTGTGAAAGGAAATATGCAGGAATGTCCCATAAATGCTACGTTTATTTGTTGGTTTATTTATTAGATTTTTATTCTGCCTTTGTTTTGGAGAACTCAGGGTGGCATACATATTCAGTCTCCTGCCTCCTAGTTTCTTTACAATAACAGCCATGTGAGTTGGGTTGGGCTGAGAGTGATTGACACTTACATGTCTTTGGGTGGACTGGTACTGAAGGTGTCCCAGTTGCTAGTCAGCACTTTAGTCAGTTCATCAAACTTGGCATTCAGACAGCTCCATCTGACTGTTTTTCCTCCTATATAAGGAATCCAGATAAGTTCCATCTCAAAAGTTCTTCCTTCCATTCTTCAAGATGGCAATGGGGCAAAACTGCTAAAGAGAGAAAAGAGGGAATGTTGGAAAACTGAATGTATTTTAACGGTGACTGGAAGCTGCCAACAAAGTCATAGGTGTGATCTGTGCTATTACAGGGAATCATCCAATAAACCTGTTATCTTTTTCTTTAAACAGTTTTGTGGAAGCGAGAAATTTAGCAGAAAACTGTGTTTAGGGAGCACTTTCTTGGCAGTTACTGTCAGCACTTGTGTTGGGATGAAGCACTTGATCCTAAAGAAAGGTTGAAGTGCCTGAAGAAGGCAAGAGCCATCTGGAACAAAGAGCTAGAAAGTGCCTGGCAACCGCTATGAGTGTTAACCATAGGGGATCTGAAATATTGTTGCCTGATATTAATATGATTATAACTGAAAGCCATAGGTTAAAAAAAGTAAATCCAAGTGTGTTTCTGGGTAGTTTACATACCAACAAAGTTATTTCTGTAAGGTGGCATTTATCTTATGTTTCTCCATGATGGGAAGAAGGCATCTCTTTTACATCTGATAGTTAAAATGCAGTTTTCCATAAAGTGTAATGAACACATATTACTTTTCTTTTTGTATTGTGTTTTAATTGGTTTAATTGATTTTATGATTGTTTGCTCCCCAGAGTCACTTGTTTGAGATGAGAGACTATATAAATTGAATGAATAAGTGAATGAATGGATGAATGAATAAGATTCTAAATGTTCTTCAACCAAACCAACATATATAATATAATGAACCAATAAAAATAACTATCTCTTATTAAATACTAATCCAACTTTTCATGGCAGTGTTCTCAACAGTAACTTACCTCCAAAAGGCTTCCAAAATAACCAGATCTTAACAAGTTTTCAGAATGCTGTGAGACAACATTCAGCTTGTGTCATAGCCCTTTTGGATCCTGGTTCGTCAGAGTTGGAACCATGGCACATCTCCCATGGAATGTCTGAAGAGTCCAGGCCTTAGGACGATGCTGTCCCAGAACCCTCTTGCATTGGGGGAGGTAATCTGCCTGCCCTCACAAACGCAGAGGAGGATTGGCTGCAGATAAGCAGTGGTGATGACAAGCAGCAGATCCCCTCTGATGAGGAACAGCTGGCTCTCCCATCTGATCCGAGGGCATGAAGAGTGGAGCAGAGGAAAGCTTGAAGGAGTTCTGTGAGGCTGCTGGCAAGGAAGCCACCTTGCTCCTCCTCACAAAAAACACTTGATTTGAGCTGATTTAATTAGAGGCCGGAGAAAGTCAACAATTATTTGACTTTGGCATGCACTTCTCTAGCCTGTGTAAACTTGCTTTGGATCCTGTTTTGCCCTATATACTCTGACCTTGCTTGTGGACTATGGATCTTGCCTTGTGGACTTTGCACCTTGGTTTTGGACTACACATTTCATCCTTGTGAATCAGCTCTAGTGACTATTTATAGGACTTGTTGCACTGACTGTGGGTGGCTGGCTTTGGGAAAATTTGAGGTGGAGGTTTACTGGCTATTTTAGGCCATTTGTTATGGGATAGAAAAGCAATAAAGGACTTTATTGAAGCCTGTATCTGCTTACACGACCTGGGTGATAACAGCTTGGGGTGCAAATTGTTCCATAGAATGTAAAGTCCCACAGAGAAATACCATTTCTGTGCCACGTCCAGGGTACATTCTGATAGGTAGTTATATTGATTGCATGTATTAAGCAGGCAGATTCTATCTAGAAGAGGAGGTCTCAAATCTACCCAAGTCCCAAACTATATATAACAACTAGGTTCTTAAAACCCACCATAACTAATCAGATGGTTAAAGAGGTGATGGGAAATTTGTACCTTCAGCTGTGCCAGATTCTGTTAATGTACCCTTAAAAAAAAATTAGCTCATCTAGTTGTGATTTTTTTATTTTATTTATATCCCTCCTTTATTATTTTTATAATTTTAATTTAATTTATTTAGACTTCTAGACCGCCCCTCTCCCTTGCGGGACCCGGGGCGGTTTACAGCAAGTTTAAAAAACATGTAATACAAAATATAAAAACATATTAAAAGCAAATTAAATTAGGTGTACTGAATAACCCCTT
>JANHFK010006801.1:55352-71935 GCA_036250565.1 Sibynophis collaris
TTAATATGGGTTTTAAGGGAACAGTCATATTTAATGTTTTTAGTATATTTTAACTTTTGTAATATCTGTGTTTTAACCGACTGTGAACCGCCCTGAGTCCCCTCAAAGGAGAAGGGCGGTATAAAAGTTTAATAAATATAAATATATATAATATTTGCTTACCTGGGTTTCAAGTTCTTCATCAGCCATAAGGCCAGAGGTTCTGAAGGAGTAATCTACAAAGATACTGTACTACTAGCCAAGGCTTTTGCTCTTGAGTATATTGGGTACCAATGGCTCTTTGCCAAGATGGGCTACAGGGGCAAACAAGCTACTGGTATGCTGCCCATATGCTGAAACTTCTGGATCAGTGATGGGTTCCTACCGGTTCACTCCGGATCTTGCGAACTGGTAGTAGCGGCAGTGGGAGGCATCACGGATGCTCTGCGCATGTGCAGAACACGTGCTCCCATTCCGAACTGGTAGCGAAGGTAAGTGGAACCCACCCATGATCTGGATTTAGGCTCGTTGTTTTTGGAGTCCCCTCACTTTTGGGTGTTGCCTGTATGCAGCCTCCATGCTTTATGGTTTGAGTAGGCTTTGGAGCTGACCCAGTTACGTATATTGTAGGAACGTAGCTGTAGAGAAGGAATAATAAAATACGAGTCCCTGAATATTTTCTAACTAAGCCTTTGAAGTTCACCTGGTTTAAATTAAACTTCCTTCATCCACCGCGTTCTGTGTGCTTATTAGAAAGGCAAATCTATAAAGTAAGAAGATAGGGGCTTTTTAATCTGTTATGTCAATGCATTTACAAACAACAACAACAACAGCACAATGTGGATTTTTAACTTGTTAGCAGAAGCAGCCAATAATAGAATGCCAGGTAATCTGGATCCATGAGTAGAGAAATGAAGTACTGTAAATGCTTATCTGATTATATTAAGGTTCTCATATGCTTTTTGGGGGTGGGTGGGTGTGGGTGTGGGTGGGATGCTATTTCTGATTACAATAGATTCTTCCACACCTGAAAGGATTCTTTGTGTGCAAAAAATGTATCTGCAAATACAAGCAGACTGGTACAGATGCTTCTATTGTTCTGGAATTTGCACTGGTTTAGTCAGTGTACCAGGTATGCCATTGGCCCCATCTCCCCTTCTGCAGACAATCCGGAAGAGGTAAACTTTTGAGTTTCAATTGTAGGCAGGAAATCATTATGGACAGCTATAGTCATTATTTTGTAACAGAGAAATCAGTAAAGTCAGTTTCATTACGTTTTGAGGCTAAAGTCTGTTGTAAAATGAGAAAAAAAAAATCCCTTGAATAAACACAGTGCTTTCAAGTTACTTCTAAACTACATAATCAATGGATAATTAAAATAATATCGGGCATTTGGTTCAGTTGTCCAAGTTGAATTAATTATTAATTAATAATAACCAAGTACAAGGCAAATAAGTGCAACCATGACATTTCACTTGTCTAGTGCACTCCGGAGCAGTTTAAGTCTTCCGGAAGATCAATAGTGCTAACATAACTTCCAAAGGAAAGTATTCCATAATAGGAAGGCCATACCAATTTAAATATAACCCCTGTTGTCCTTTCTCCTTCTAGTTCAGGGTTGGGGAAATGAGATATAGATACTAGACAAGAAGGCAGTCCTAGTTGCAAAGCCATAAAGGGTTTTATACATCAAAAACAGCATTTTGAACTGCGCCTTGAAACTTACAGGTACCAATACAGTGACTGTAAACAGGGGTTATGTGACTCTGGTGTCACCAATGTATCTTTATGCAAGATGCTGCATTTTGCTCAATTTTATTTTTCAGTTTTCAACCGCAGCCCCATGTAAAGCTGATTGTATTAATTCAAGCAAAGTGTGGGTCAGTGCATGATCCATGCAGGCTAAGATCGCCTGCTTTTGGTAACTGATGTACCAAAAAAAAATGAAGATGAAGATCTCACTAGACAGAACCAGAAATTTGAGGAAGAGCCCAGTACAAATCTATTCTTTTAGGGGTCTCATCAGTGGTGGGATTCAACTTTTTTTACTACCGGTTCTCTGGGCATGGCATGGCTTGGTGGGCGTGGCATGGTGGGCTTTGCAGGGGAAGGATACTGTAAAATATCAATTTCCTTCACACTCCAGGGGAAGATTACTGCAAAATCCCAATTTCCTCCCGATCAGCTGGGACTCGGGAGACAGAGAATAGATGCGGGTGGGGTGAGTCAGAGATGGTATTTACTGGTTCTCTGAACTACTCAAAATTTCTGCTATTGGTTCTCCAGAACTGGTCAGAACCTGCTGAATACCACCTCTGGTCTGCACCTCTATCAAGCTGACCAAGAATGGTTCTACACGAACATAATTCTTAGTTTCAACTTCGTTGTGTTTCATCCCATCAACCACCTCCAAGAGTCCAGACTAAAATGAGTCTATTCATCTCCCTCTTCAAGGACATGCTGTAGCTACCTCTTTCTCAAGTCTCCAAACAAAAGTAAGTTGATAAGACAAGAAAGAAGCAGTGACAATTTAGGTCTGCAGTTGTAGCAATGACATGCCTCATAATTCAGGTATGAATCCTTTGAGGTTGCAATTATTTTCTCATGGTTATTGGAGTCTCCCTTGAGTTTAGATAACATAATAACAGTGGTTGAAAGGGACTTTGAAGGTCTTCTAATCCAATCCCCTGCTCAGACGGGAAATTGTATACCATTTCAGACAAATGCTTGCCCAATCTCTTATTTGAAACCGCCAGTGTTGGTGCATCCACAACTTCTGGAGGCAAGTTGGTTAATTGTTCTCACTGTTAGGAAAGGTTTCCTTAGTTCTAGGTTGGATTTCTCCTTGATTAGTTTCCACCCATTGTTATCTGCACTGCCTTCAGGTGCTTTGGAGTATAGGTTGACCTCCTCTTTGTGGCAACCCCTTAGATATTGGAACACTTCTATCATGTCATCCCTAGTCCTTCTTTTCGATTAACTAGATATACCCAATTCCTGCAATCAAACGCAGAAACACTTGATGGTGCAGATGAAAACTGTTGCTAGCATGGTTTAGTGTTGCAATAGATCAGGGAAAGTTCATCTTCAAGACTATCCTTAACCTTGGAATCCTATTGGAGGCTCTGAACTGTTCTCTTTCTCCCTCAACCCAGCCAACCATATAGCTTTGCTGTTTGGGGCATAAACTGGAGGGTTGAAGGCCATCTTTAGTTCTTGGAGGAAAAGCAGAATATAAATCTAATAAACTAGCAGCAGAAGATGAAGACCATTTAGCTATCTCAACCGACCATAGTTTCCCATCTCCACCATATATACAAATGGGAAGGAGGAATTCAATAAATAAATTCAGGTAATTCCTCACTCTTCTTGTTCACTTTGTTTTTGTTTTGAGCTGATAGTATTGCAGATGTAGAAAGAACATTATCACCTCGAAAACAATAACCATTTTATCAGGATTCAGGCGACAACTTACAATGAATAGCTATTGGCTCCATCATTCCAACAAGCCATCTATACAGTCCTGGATATTGCCAAAGGTAAAACATTAAACGGGAGGGAAAAAAACAAAGTAAAGATAGCACACTTTATTTTTTAAAATTATTGATTCCACTTTCGCTAAGCACCAAGTTAATGCCTGGGAGTAGGTTTTGCTTTTTCTTTAATGGGGGTCAAAGCAATAGAATTAGTGAATTAATTATTAGTGAATGAGAAAAGAATTCAATTACAGAGTCGCAATCCTACACATCTTGACAATGTTCCTTAATGAAGCACGCACCGGATTGCAAACTATGCTGTTTTTCCCCATGCTTTATTAATAAAGTGCTTTTAATCTGCAGAAGCATCAATACAATTGCATTTTTATGAGTATAAAGCTTTTTTTTTTCCGAGGCAGGGAGGGATCTAAGGTACATACAAGGAAAGTTACCAGTGTGGAAGGACATGCAGATTTTGTGTTGGACATCTTGCCAAAACAGATTTGTCAGAAACTAGAATCAAACTCCACATGGAACTCAAAGGAACAAGAAATACTTTATTGGTGCCTCAGTGCTTTGAATGGGATTTTACCATTATTCTCTTTAACTGGACTCGGATGATATGGTTCTTATCTACAGAAACATTTGCTGTTTTTTCATGAACAATCCAAGGAGCTGCACAGAAAATTGCATGATTTCCTGTTAATCTGCCTGCCGGAAGAAATCTTGATAAATTATTAACTCCCCAATCCCCATTGACTACAAAGTACAGCCATTTAGAGTGAGTGACAGCTACTCAGTTTCAAATGGACATCACTTTTTTTTTTTTACATCATAGCAGCAATTTACAGAAACACATTTAAAACCGTCCTCTCTCTCTCTTTTTTTAAGTAGTGCAATTTATTTTTTAATCTTGGCACACATCAGTCTTACTCACTGGTAGATTGGCTTTGAGATTGCATAATGGCCCATATTGTCTTCTTGGCAACAACATGGAGTTAACTTGGGGGTGGTGCTCATCTGTTTCATAGCCAAAGGAGCCAGTGTTATCCAAAAAATGCTTCTACCGTCATGTGGCTGGCATAACAATACAATGATCACGCAAAACGCTGTTACCTTCCCACCAAAGTGGTACCTATTTGTCTACTTGCATTGGTGGCCAGGACCTTGAACAGGAACTCATCCCGTCAAGCAATTCTTGGGTCTCAAACTGCCAAAGTTTGGGTTGACAAGCCCAGTGTCTTAACTGCCGATTTTAAAAAGGTGAGTGCAGTGCGACAACTGTTAGGAAACACAAACAAAGCTAGAATGCTTCATAGGAATTATGTTCCTTAAAGCTGCAGTATACATTGTCTTTATGCACTGCTATAGTACTGTGCTACTTTCCCTATTTTCAAGACATCATACGACCTTGGTCCGATTTTTTATAAATTCATTAGGATTAGATATTACTGTAGGTTTCCCACATATTCTGGAACTTTTGCCTTTTCTGAAGCAAGACAGAGTTTAGTTCTGGAACAATTCTTTCTCAAAACCTTCCAGTACTGTATTTTCCCTGCTTAATCCTGGGAATCTTGCCTGTTTTTCCTGAAAGAGTCTTCCTCACTTCCCTGGCTTTTGCATTGGAGTAAGTGGTAGATGACACATTATAGAAGAAGTTAAAAGAGAGTGGTGGACCATACAGAGATGTAATGGATTATTTCCACCATGGGTTAGATTAGCATTTACCAACCTTGGCATCTTATAGTTTTGTGTGGCATTCAACTTCCAAAGTTCTCAGCAATTGCTGAGGAATTCTGGAAATTGGAGTCCCCACTTCTGAAGTTGGAAAATAGTGGCTTAGGTAACAGATGTCTAGAATTTTAGTTGTGGTACCAGCTCACAAAATAATAACAATGCTGAATTGTACATTTTATTGTGACACTTTGGGAAATGCACACAATATATGGGGAATGGTCATATTGACCAGTTACTTAATTCAATTTTAATTACATTTAAATTAAAATAAATCCAAATTAGTTATGGTCTAAGCCTCTCTCATTTCTATCTAGGCCAGGGGTGTCAAACTTATAGCATCACGGTAGCGTTACATGACGTATCAAAACTTTTCCCGCCTTCACTAAACTGGGCGTGGGCAGGGTGCGATGCATCCGGCCCAGGGCTGCAAGTTTGACAGCCCTGATCTAGGCTATTGTTTTTCAACCCTAGCATCTTTATGCTGGGTGGGCTTCAACTCCCAGAATTCCTCAGTTAGTATGGTTTGCGGAGGAATTCTAGGAATTGAAATCCATCCATCTTAAGTTGCTGAGGTTGAGAAACACTGATCTAATCTCTTCCCACTTCTGGAATGTGTTCTCAATACATTGCCCAATATCTTGTCCTCTCATCTTCAAAAATCTGAGCACTTTGGGATTATTATCTAGGCTTCAAAGAGCCTTGACAATTAATTAACTAATTAATTCCCAATGGCACGTAAGTATGTTCTACTATAGAAATTTGGAATGGCTTCATGTGAGAGGCAATTAGGTATTAATTCCCAAGACAAGAAGATGGTCACTAGCATGGATATTTTTAAATTTTTATTTTAAAGGACCAACACAATAAATCACGGAGACAACAACATATATTTTAATACTGAAAGCTTTCCTTCCACAACTGTGGTCTGCAATTTTCATAGCTGAAGTTAGACCTGGTTTGTCTTTTTAAATAGTATCTCAAAGGTAACATTGCAAAAAAGAGAGAACTAAAAAAAAAAAGAAAGTAAACCACCACATGGAAAACCTTAAATACATCAATTGCAAACTCAGTGTGCTTGTTTTCTTTTGTGAGAATGTGGGTAAACCTGTGGAGGTATTAAAGTTCTTCAAAATCATGCACACTTGGATTCATAGCTTCTGGGTGCATTACTCTCCCCATGAAAATGATGGTACCTTGAAAGAAAGAAAAGAAGAGCTATAGGAATACAGATTCCAAATAACAACAATAATAATTCCTAAAAAACAAGTTCAACAGTGGAACAATTATCCATAAAGGAAATGGCTTCTGTTTACTGGGTAGGTTCAAGAAAGGAGGGGTTTAAACATCTTCAAAGATTGTGTCTCTCCTGCTGGACAGATCTCATTGTTTGGTAGTTTCCCTGAAAATATCATTTA
Source organism: Sibynophis collaris (assembly GCA_036250565.1). Taxonomy (NCBI): domain Eukaryota; kingdom Metazoa; phylum Chordata; class Lepidosauria; order Squamata; family Sibynophiidae; genus Sibynophis; species Sibynophis collaris. The sequence continues at coordinate 61,960 of JANHFK010006801.1, forward strand.
CTGGTTCCAATATTGTCTATGGAACAATAGTTAAAACCAGCCCTACTCTCTAGAACAGTGATGGCTAACCTTTTTGCCGTCGTGTGCCAAAAGCGGGGGGAAGGGGAATCGTGTGTGTGCATGCCCGCACCCATAATTCAATGCGCCTCACCCCCGCGCATGTGCACGCAATCTCCCCACGCTCCCCTTGCTTTTGGCATGCGATGACAAAGTGGGGCCAGTAGGCTCATTTTTCGCCCTCCCCATGCTCCAGAGCCTCTCTGTGAGTCTGGGGAGGGCGAAAACGGCCTTCCCAACACCCCCACCCCCCGAGGTCTTCCGGAGTTGGAAACTGCTCGTTTGCTGACTTCTGGTGGGACCAGAAGGCCCGTTTTTCACTCTCCCCATGCTACAGAGCCTTTTTAAGAGTCTGGGAAGGCCCAAAAATCAGTTGGCCTGATTTTGCAGCTGAGCTAGGGCAACACTCGCATGCCCACCAATATGGTGCCGCGTGCCATCTGTGGCACGTGTGCCATAGGTTTGCCATCACGGCTCTAGAAGTACTTGAGGCAACTTGCAATGAATGAAAAAGATATTAAGAGATTGATGTGATGTCTCTTGTGAAACCACCTCCATATTGGTTCTCAGATAGGATTATCCATCCAGAAAAGAGCTAAGGAAAGAACAAAGAACCAAAGTCAGTGTAGCGTTTAGAATATCTGGTGGTCCTTAGTAGTTTATTTTCATAAATAATGACAGTCCTGAGGAAGGAATCAAATGTGTGACGAAGAATGTTTTCTGATACTGTCTTATGGTATAAATATTTGAGTATGTATTTCATTTATATATATTTTCAATCCTTTGTTTTATAAATATTGTAATGCACTCACCTGTTATTCTGTTTCGAACCACAAAGAAGAAAGGATGGTCCACTATAATTTGGGGGTACAGCACAGCCATTCTACTAATTGCAATCATTCCTGATGGGAGAAAAAAAAAAGTCTAACATTTTTTGGATATATTTGTGTCCCACAACCTCTCCTTTTTTCTGTCAGTCCATTTGTTGCACACCTAAAAGTCACAAACAAGGATTAAAAACCCATCATACTAACAGGGATGTCAGGAGGCACAAACCTAATCTAAAACCAAGAAAGATTTGGAAAGAAATGGAGGTGTCTAGATATGTTCTGAGAATGATTAACAATTGGTAGCGGCACAATTTATTTTCACCACTTTTGGGAACAGTTTATAACTTACAAACAAGCTGACTTGGGAGACTTATTACATCCATTCCCTTCTGAGGGGAAGTCATTACACTGGATAACCCTACCACCCACTTGGGTTATTGTTAAATACAGAAGAGATACATTCAATGAAACATGTGTTATTTTAATCCTAATTGGCCACAATAATTCCCAGGAGTGCATTCTTACTTTAAAATCTTTATCCTCAGAATTCTCACTGCCAATGGATGCAAATTCTGATTTAATGCTTGCAAAATGTTCAAATGATATATTTTGATTACCTTTGCTATCATAACAGTGACACTGCTAGAGTATTTTCAACCAGACATAATATTCCTTTTTGAGATGATAACACTAACTCCCTGTCTTATAAAGAGGACACTGCCTACCACTCTTAAATTCATTTTTATATTGACTTATTCGCTGTGAATTGATCCGGTTTTCAATTAGATAAATCTCCTTTGGTCCTTATAATCAGATTCATCCCTTAGTCATTTACTTTGGTTTAAGCAAATGCTCCAACCCCAGATTTGAGATCTCTTTCAAATTCTACCTTGAGAGATCGTTTAAAGGAAACTTGGTTTGCCTTAATGCCAGGAATGATGGAAGGCCCCACTTAAGAGCAAGACAGAAATGAGATTTGGAGAAGAATTTGCTCCAGTAAGGATGGATTTAGTGGGACAGTGGCTCAGTCATTATCATGGTTCATTACATTAATCTAATAAATTATCTCAAAATGACACAGCAAGCCACACTACATTAGTCTCACTCTGTCTTGCTTATTATCTCAGCAATAGTTCCTGATTGGTTAGCCTGTTGCCCTGTTCTTATTTTCCTAATTAAAACAATGAAAAAAAGTCTGTGGTTGCCAATGAAGATCTATGTCAGGGTTTTTCAAAACAGGGGTTCCATGGAACCTAGCATTATGAGAGATATTAAATGTGAGAAATTAAGGGGTAAAAAAAAAAATCACTCAAAACACAGCCAATTTATTATTGCTAGAGCAATTTCCCCCAACTTTGGCATATTTAGTATGAATGGACATCAGTTCTCCACATCCCAAGCCAGAATCTCCTATGCTGTCTGGAGTATTCTAAGAGTTGAAATCCATCCATCTTAAAGTTGCCAAGATTATACCAGAGATTTGCCTCTTGCTCTGGCATTCTGGAATTTATTTTCTTAAATGGCAGCCTAACTAAATCTTAGACCAGGCCCCTGACTAAGTCACCATCTGCAGAATGAAGGAAAACCTACTTTTTCTGTGGTCCTTTTCCTTTATAAAAGAACTCATAGTCAGCAGGGGTGAGAACACAGTCAAACGGCTACAAGGCACTTTTACTTACTGTTCCTCTATTTTTCTGTCTGAAAGACTAATGCTGCTTAACTCTAGGTTAACCCTTAGCTGAAATACAAATGACAGAGCACACCCTGGATCATGATTAACATAGTTAACACAAACAAATGTAAATCAAACAAGGTCAAGAGAACCTGACTTAAAATGCTCCTTCTAACCCATAATTTAATCTATAGTATGGGTTTTTGACGTTATATAGCAATAAAAAACCAGTAGAGTTTGGCTTGTTGCAAGAACACAGCCAGTATAAGACACTCGTTTCCGATCACAACTGCCAATAGCAGGGGACCAGTAATCAACTCTTCATTAAATTGCATTACCACAGCTGCGATATAAGGATATCTGCAAGAGGGATCTAAAGACCTTGGGAATGGACATTAATGATTGGGAAATCTTGACCTCTGATCGTTCTGCTTGGAGGCTAAAGACACAGCATGGCCTTCTCCAATTCGAAGAGACACTTGTTCGACAGGCTGAGGCTAAGAGACAGTCCCAGAACCAGCAAAATCTGGGGGCTGGGCAGGGCAGAATGTATCTGCCCTCAGTGTGGAAGGGATTGCCACTCTCGAATTGGCCTTTTTAGTCATACCAGATGCTGCTGTTTCAGGACTTCTTTCTAGAGCACGATACCGTAGTGTTTTGAGAAGGAAGGTTGCCAATGAAATTGCAAGGAGTTCTCCAACTTGATGAGCATGAGATATATAGGACTATATTCTTGATCATCCCAACCCAGAATTTCCTATAGCTATAATGTTTGGAAGGGATTTTCAGGGTCAAGAAATCAGGAGTCAGGATAGAGTTCAAAAGCACTGTGAGTTTATTCCATACAACCTACCCTATACAAGAATCTGATCAACTGACAGTCAAGGCAAATTGACAGCAGATAAGAGTCAATGGACTTCCAGTGGGGCTCTCTTTCGTGGGGTGTAGGAACTCCAGACTAGTGATGTATTTAACTCCACCCTCAGGCTCAACCTGGTCATCTCTTATAGGGTTAGCTATCTACTTGAATTAGCATCCAGGAAACTCTGTGTTTTTCTCACACTTAAGCCGAGACATCCAAAACATGCAGATTTAATTTGTAGTATCAGTATAAGCGGGAAATATTGTAGTTGAAATACATTAGTATTAAGGCAAAATTTAGTCTTAATTAAATTTGTAAGACTTTAATGACTCTCCTCTAGAGCTTTACAGTTTGCAAGCATTTTATTAACTTTTATCATTATTATACTGACATATAAAAAGGAGATAGTCATGGAATAAATAAATAAAACTTTCACGGATTCCCAGTAGTTTTAAGGAATCTACACTCAGTCGGAATGGGGCTTTCTCCAAATATTGTGCTTTTCTACTTATTTAAAAAAAAAAAGGAAAACGATACATGATTTGAAACTAATAAGAGAATGTTTTAAAATTATTTAAAAATTTATGGGGGCAAAAGTTAAATATTTGTATGTGGTAAGCAAGTTGTTCTGCCATCTGGTGTGTGTTATTCAAATATATCCAAATAAGTCACTTTGTTGGGGGAAGAGTTGAGCTGTGAAATAGGCAGGACAAGGATGCAATATGGATGGGACCGTATCTCCTATCTTAGCACAGTCTTTCTCCACCTTAGGAACTTTAAGATGTGTGGACTTCAACTCCCAGAATTCCCCAGCCAGCCATGCCACCATGCTGGATAATGAATTCTGGGCATTGAAGTCCATACATCTTAATATTGCCAAGGTTGTGAAACACTGTTTTACTACAACTGGGAGATTGGAGAGGTAAAATTTGGAGGGATTGGCAAGGTGAAATTTGGGATTGTTTTCAACACTTTTAAAAAATACTTTCAATGATAAAGTTGAGGCTTAGACTTCAAGTGTTTCCTAGCTCAAAATGGTAAGAAATTAGCTTCTCGATATTCAGTCACAATAGTCACAAAACAGGAGTTTAGAGCTGCAGATTGCCCAATCTGAACTACACCTTTTCCTTATTTCTGCCTGATCGCCAGCTCATTTGGAAACAGAAACGTCTTGCAAACTGAGGTAATGTTATATAGCTGCAACCTGATGCTTCTGATAAGAGCAAAGGGATATTTTTATCTCTTCACGCTGGTGTTGCAGTCCAGCCTCCCGCCTTCTGGTATTACAAAGACATTTAATCAAAGGCTGCGGCAGGAGAAGAATAAATCATGGAAAAGAATAGGCTGCAGAATTTCCTTGACTCAGAATTCAGATATATTATGCACATTGCGCACATAATGCAATTCCAAATAAGGCTTTATATTTTAAAGATTAGGACTTGCTTTCCACCAGGACAGTGAATACCAGTGGTGGTATTCAGCAGGTTCTTTCCAGATCGCGCGATCCGGTAGCGGCAACTGCTGGAGGCTCCGCCCACTAGCCCGGATGTAATGTGCGACCTACTGCGCATGCGCAGAAGGTTGTGCGCATGCGCAGAGGTGCCGTGTGCAAGCCGGCAGTGACGATAAGTGAATATCCACCCTTGGACTGGGCTTGGCCCAATACCACTGGATAACCTCCTCCTCATGATAATGCTAAGACTGCAATTAAGTGCAGACAAGGCCTTCCTCCCAATTTTTCAAGGCTTGAAGACAAGTTTTAAATGAGCTTTCTGCCCACTCACTGATCTTACCAGAAAGGTAAACAAATGGCGAGAAAGCATGGGAAAATGTCCTCCAAAATAGCTCTTCTGAAGTTGCCCTTTCAAGGTGTGTTGCACTGTACTATGAAGTATTTATCTGCACAGCTGTCTTGGGAGCTAAGCCATTAATTATTTTGGCTGATGAAAATGAGAGGATAAATGTCACGGTCCTGCTTCATATGCTTATCAGGTTAGCAATCTTCCATGGCTGGGGTTACTCCACCAGGAGCTTGCCTCTCCTCCACCTCCTTGTACAAGACATTACAAAATGTATCTTGTTAGGATTGTTGGGTTTGAATTAAGGAGAGGAAAATTCAGCTGTGAAGCTTACCACTGGCTGTCCAGGGCAGGACAGGGAAGGACCTAGGCCAGGGGTCTGCAACCTTAAACACTCAAAGAGCAGTTTGGACCTGGGTCGCCACGGCCAACTCAACGTCACTTCCACCCAATCACATGACCTCCGCCCCCAGCCACGCCTATCCAGATTTTGTGGCTCCTGGTGTTTCCTGTGGGAAATGGGTCTCTCTCTCTCTCATTTCTGTTTTTCTCTCTTTTTCCTCTCTCTCTCTCTTTCTTTTTCTTTCTCTCTCCCTTATTTCTCTCATTTGTTTCCCTCTCTTTTGTCTCTCTCTCATTCTCTCTTCCCTTCCCCAAATCTCTCTCTGTTTCTCTTTCTTTTTCCTCTCTCTCATTCTTTCCTTCCATCATTTTCTCATTTCTCTCTTTCTCTTCCCTTTTCTCTCTCTCATCTCTCTCTCTCTTTCTTTCCCCCCTTCTTTCTCTCATTTGTTTCCTTCTCTTTTCCCTCTCTCTCTTTCTCTGCCTCCATCATTTTCTCATTTCTCTCTTTTCTCTCTCCCCTTTTCTCTCTTTCATTTCTCTCTCTCTCTCTCACACACACACACACACACGCAGGGATGCCTTCCACAAGCAAGTGAAGCAGTGCCGCTGGCGGTGTTGATTGAAAAGTGTTCTCCAGATGGCTTTAAATCTCGCACGGGGGACTTTCACCACCTGGAGGATGCTTTTCCATCAATGCCGCCGGCAGTACCACTCAACTAGAGGAGTTGAGGACAGTGGGACAAGGGAGCTGGCCCCACTGAACCTCGCTGCCGCCCCAGGGATCAGGCTTGGAGAAAGCCGGAGTGCCCTCGCCAAAGACGCTCACCCGTCAGCCGGTCAACCTGTCCACTCTGTGCGCCATTGGTGTACTTTGGCCAAGCCTATCCATTCACTTGAGAAGGATATCCCCGCTTGTGTGCGCCCCCCTGGCCACGCAACATCCGGCCAGTGGCTCACATGAGGAGAAGGAGGGTCATCTTCAGCTCGTGCTTGCTCCTCAGCTGCCGGCCTGTCCCCTTTCCGTCACATCCTCCTCCAGATCCCATTCCCATCCCGCCATCCCTCATGTTAGTGAGATTGGCGTTGATGATGGCCAGGTTGGACCAGTGTCTCAGGGCAGAGGGTAGAGAGCAGGTTGCACAACTGGGTCAGCAGGGAGCCGCAGGATAGGGGTCAAAGAGCCACATGTGGCTCTGGAGCCGCAGGTTGCTGGCACCCGACTTAGGCCCTTGAAGACTGTTTGGACTTCAACGCTCATCATTCCCAGACAAGGACCAAAGATTGATTGAGGTGAAATCCCAAGCCTCAAGAAGGCTGTTAGATATACCACAAGCTCGTCTAGCAAAATTGTTGACATCTCTGCCAAAAAAGTATTTTGCCAATCTTTGACAAGAGGAGGAGGTCTCACCTACTTCTTGCTTCATCCCCACCCAGTTTATTCTATGGGAATACATCCTTTTTGCTAAAGGGCTGAGCGTGTCATTTAGTCCACACTTTTAGGAAGTTTACCTGAAGCAGCGGCAGCTTCCGAACCTTCTTCATTAACTTCAAGGATGGATTTGTGAACTGCTTTTGACAGGTAAAGCTCTTTGTTGTCTGGAGGAAAAACAGAGCATTAGCAATTCAGCATTTTCAGAAAAGACCTATAAATGTCTTCCAATATCAGAGAAAAATAAACTTTGAGTGTACTTTACTGTAACGTCAAACAATTACCATTCAGAAATACAGATGATACCCTCTGTAATCTAAACTATAGATACTTCATTTCTTTTCTCTTTTCTCTTCTGAAAGTCCCACTATTTTCTTCTGTTAAGATACCTTCAGATTTTGTATACATAAATGTGAAGCTATCAAATTACTGCTCTATCTGAGCCAGATGTAGATAACCTATTGTCCTTGGAATCTCTCCCCAATTTTTTTTTTCATTCCTGAAACAACAAACTGTCAAGTATTCAGTGATTCAACTGCCAAAAATGGATGGTGCAATTTTATATCATACTGAGGCAAAATATAAATTAAGAATCAAATGTCTGGTAGAAGCCCTAACCAACCCCCACCTCCAAATAAAAGCAAAGGGCAATCCATAATATTAATAAATCAAAAGCTTATCAACCCCGGGTCTAAACTCAATGTTACCCTTGAATGCAGAGATTTCAGGTTTATTGATTTTTTGCAATTTTCCCTAGAACCCTGAAACCTACTCATCTCCATTAATCAAGCAGTGGAGAAGAATTAAAGAACAGATGCCCTGAGCAAATGAACAGCCCAGGAATTTGTCACTTTCAGAATCAGAAACAAGGTCATCAAACCTTTTGTTGTTGTTGCAAAAATCCATTTCTGTGTCCCCCCCATCCCCCAGGCATTCTTTTTTGACAACCTGAACATAGTCACTTCTTGGCCCTGTTAGTCAACTGGAGTAAATAACAAAACTCATAGTGATGTGCTAAAAAACACTCAGCAATCTCTTCTGTCCATCATTGGACTACTCTAACTCTGTAGCATCTCAAGCTGTGCTTCCTACAGTTGAAAATCTATTTTATTCAACTGGATATAATAAACTTTGAGTCTCCTTCATACTGAATTCATAGAAGAGAATATTTGCAGCTCAGTGTTGAACTGTGAGGTCCTTGGTGCTCTTTGAACTTGGTTGTTTTCCTGCAGATGTTTCAATAGGTAACTAGGTAACATCATCAGTGCAAGAAAATGTCTGCATGAAAACAACCAAGATCACAAAGCACCAAGGAGCACACACACAACATTCAAGTACTGGGGACAACACAGGGATGAAATTCAGCAGGTTCTGACAGGTTCTGGAGAACCAGTAGCGGAAATTTTGAGTAGTTCGGAGAACTGGTAGCGGATATTTTGAGTAGTTTGGAGAACCAGTAAATTCCACCTCTGTCTGGCCCCAGAGTGGGGAGGGAATGGAGATTTTTGCAGTATCCTTCCCCTGGAGTGGGGTGGGAATTGGAGATTTTCCAGTATCCTTCCCATGCCACACCCACCAAGCCACAGAACCGGTAGTAAAAAAAGGGTTTTCACCACTGGGACAACATAAATCTATCTGTGGCAATGATATGGAAATAATTGATTACTTCTTTTTCCGGGACATTTTTCAACTTTCCAGTCTAGCCTTTAAGGATTTCTTTATAATCATCCAAGTAAGTACTAATTAGGTCTAACACTGCTTAATTTTTCAAAATGAGCCAGAGGCATTTTGGTACTGCCACAGAGCTGGGCATAGATTAAGGTCCCTCCAAATCTAATAAGAGATGTAAGAAGATAAACATTTATCACTATAGAAAGGCTGAAATCTGGATGTATCTCAAGAGAACAGATGATTGAATCCAAGAACAGTAATTTATTTTTGTATATTGCACTATTCACTAGGATTCTGGGTAGTGCACAATGAAAACAAAACAGAAAAATAATACCCAAAAAAACCCATACAAAATGATCTTCAGTGTAATAAAAATGGTAACCCAAATCACACAACGGGTGAAAAGCCAGACTGAATAATAATAACAAAAATGCTTTTTCTATGCAAAAAGATATTCAGGGCTATCTGTACTTCTGCAGACAGTATTCCAGAGAGTGAGATTCGCTACTTATTTTCCCGAAAATAAGACCCTGCTTTATATTTTTTTGAACCCTGAAATAAGCGCTTGGCCTTATGCACTCATGCACTCAAAAGCCCGATTGGGCTTATTATCAGGGGATGGCTTATTTTGGGGGAAACAGGGTATCATGTTGTTCCTCTCCCATTCGATCTATCAATTGATGGCTTTAACAACCTTGATAACTAGCCTGGATGGGCAGAATCATCCCTGATATAATTGAACACCAAATTTTATGGGAGGCCTCATGGGTAACAACCAGCACTTTGAATATATCTCATAAATATGAATACACAGATAGTCCTCAACTTACAATTGTAATTGAGCCTGTAAGTCATGAAGGTCGTAATGTGGGTCACCCATGTGACCAGCCCAAATTTATGACATTTTTTTTGTGATGGTTAAGTGAATGCCACAGTTGTTAAGTGAACCCACTGTTTGATATAGGGTGTTTTTGCTGAAAACTAGAAGCAAATGCCAGCTTTTGGCAAAAATGTTGTAAATTGCAGACATGTAACTCTGGGATGCTGAAAATGGCCCTAAATACAAACCAGTTGCGGAGTGCTTGAAATGCAGTCATGGACCACAGGATAAATGATTGTTGGAACTTTTGGAGTAGGTTGTAAATACTTTTAGGGCAGTTCACTGTAACTCTGAACACTTGCTAAGTGACCAGTCATAAGTTGAGGACAACTGTTTATTTTTATACACACACACACACACACACACACATGGGTGTGTGTGAAGAGAGGGAGAGAGGGGCAGACAGAGAGAGAGAGGGACAAAGGGAGGGA
>JANHFK010006802.1:0-10418 GCA_036250565.1 Sibynophis collaris
TGGACTCTGCGATATCTGCATTTCCTGGTAAAATACGTGGAAAAATCCCATTGGGGGAAAATCCACATAGGGTTAGGTCTCCATCGATTCGGACAGAAAAATGGACATCGCCAATGAATTCGGAGCAATTGGATATGTTTAGGAGGGCATCAACTTTTGGACTCTGCGATATCTGCATTTCCTGGTAAAATACGTGGAAAAATCCCATTGGGGGAAAATCCACATAGGGTTAGGGTTAGGCCTCCATGGATTCGGACAAAAAAATGGACATCGCCAATGAATTTGGAGCACTTGGGTATGTTTAGGAGGGTACTGACTTTTGGAGTCTGCTTATCTGCATTTCCTGGTAAAATACATGGAAAAATCCCATTGGGGGAAAATCTATTTAGGGTTATGCCTTCATGAATCCACACATCTCCTGTTAAATACATTTCTTGTTAAAATACATGGAAAAATCCCATTGGCTTGAACCTCCACTTAGGTTTAAGGTTAGACTGTGGCACTTATTTTATAGGGAGTGCGGGAAGAATCAGACCTTGGAATATGTAGGTGTGAGAAGTTTACAGAAAATCTGGAGTCCTGCTGTTTATGGATTACAGTATGATGTATAATGGTGCAATTTGAATAAACATAAGGACAACCATGACTCCGTTCCAACAAACTCCACCGTGGTACTGGATTAAGTGATAAAGTATTTCCCCCTCCCCCCAATGGATAGCGGATATCTTCTGGCAGCATCTCTCCTTGGGAACACTGCCTTGGGGGGAATATGAAAACATCTCCTTGTTATTTGCTCAATTAGCCCCAGACAGATTGCTGCTGCTGGTGGCAAAGCTAAGCCATAAAAGAGGAGGAGGAAGAGAAGGAGGAGTGTGTGGGAATAGAAGAAAGAAGGGGTTAGGTCCAAAACCCAGGACCACCACGAAGCTCCAGTCCTCAGGGGCTCAAAAATATTCAGTTTACTCACTCAATTACACACTGTTTCATAAATCCTTTTAAATAAAATACAGTACAGTCCCTGGCACTAAATTACTCTTCTATTGCACACCACTGCCGAAAAGACTCTGTTGTGTATGAACACTTTTTAAAAGCTGGAGATACTTTTAATAATAGCATTTAAAAAGAAACAGTGGGTTGAGGGTGGGCATGAAGCTACAAAAATGTAGACATGTGCAGGATCATGTCTGCATCTCCATGAATGTGGCCTTGAAGTGCAATGCTTTTGGTCCCTATTACTCCAATGAATATTAAGGTGATAGAAAGCATAAGAGCCTTGAGGACACGAAGAGCAAATGCAAAGAACACACACATTTATTTATTTATCAAATTTTGAAACTGCCCATCACACTCACAGAGTGTCAGGCACAGGCAACCAGATCCATATGTGCCGACTTCAAGCTAATTACTTTATTATATTTTCCTTATTATTCAGGAATCTCCCCAGACTGTTTGCCTTCTCTTGGAACCAAATAGACAAGGCTCTATGAAGCTTTGGAGGTGGCAGGGGGGAGGTCAGTTCTGGATTTCTTGTGGTTGCACAAGAATTCAAGGCTAATTCCACACTTGAGACCTCCTCACTGCTTGGCTATTTCCCAACACAGGTCTCTGGGTGGTGTACAAGTAGGGGAGAAGGGTTCTGGAAAGTATGTAGCGGGGAGAGAAAAAGGAAACAGGCTATTTAGCACAGACAACAGGAACGTATGGCAAATGTGTTCCACTCATAGATTTTATTTTGACAGTGGATGGAACTCAGGGCATTTTCCTATTTGCACCAAAGCAACAAACATTGGCAGTTTTATTGTGGGTGCAGTTTGGCATGCTTTACCATCTATTCTGCTGATGTCACAGCCAGTGCTTTTTTGGCTATGGGATTAACTAATCACTGTTTGGCCAATTAAAGTTGGTATGGACATGGTGCGTTGATCTGGCCCCTGTCCTCCATTGCTTTGGGCAATAGGGAAGTTTAGTTTTTTCAATCCAACCAAACCCTTATACTGGTGCTGAGACCTGGGTCAGCCTCCTGAAGAGCAGCTGACCAGCAATGATGGTGGTGGTGCAGGGTTGTGCGGTGAAGCAGAAGAGAAAGAACCAATCCTTTCTCTGGTGTTTATGGCACAAAGCCACCCTCCGCCCTACACATGCCTGCTGGCTTCCAGAACAGCGCTAAGCCCATACCCCAAAACTGCTCACTTATCAAGTGATTGTCAGGCTTCCTTTGAACATACCTGCATAAAACATTTCTGCAAAACAATAGTGAGTCCTGATGGATGCCTAAATCAGCCAGACCTTACTGTATATTTTGGCACCAAGCAAAGCCTTTTTTTTAAATTCTCCCAAGCCTCTAAATAATGTGTTAATGCTATCATGATTTTAAATTTTTCATTCCTGCTTTTAGATTTAAGTTTCTATTGTTTGACTGTTTGATTTGATTTTCTCTTTATTCACTGTTTATATAGTGTCTAGAGAGCCAGTTTGGCAGAGTGGTTAAAACATCAGATCAGAAACCAAGAGACTCCGAGTTCTAGTCCCATTTTAGGCACAAAGCTAGGTATGTATACTAGGGCCGGTCACTCTCTCAGTCCTAGGAAAGAGGCAATGGCAAGCCATTTCTGAAAAAAACTTTGCCAAGAAAATAGCAGGGATTTGTCCAGGCAGTCCTATTGGACAAGATTGAACAGGAAAAAAAAATATAGTGCCTTAAAGTATGTCTTTGTTAAACATTTTAACTTATTGTTTAAACTGTAACTTTTAATTGTAAACCTATTTAAGATTTCTATTCCTGGAAAGCAGGAAATAAATGATATAAATCAATGAATAAACTCCAATCGACATACCGTTTTTTTCTACCTATAGCAGGAAATCACTGGCTCTGTTCCAAAACCTGCACTGTCACACTTTCCCATACTTCTGACCTGATATCTATGAGCTGTAATTATTATGGAGGAAAGAACAACTACGGTAACCACTTGCTGACCCAGACTGCTTCCCATATACTTCAAAGCCAAGAAAGCACGAGAGGCTTTCAGGGAGAAGGAAGACCACCGCTTATGTCTACCAAAGGTCTGATGTGTCTTTCTTTTGTTGGGAAAGAAAACATTCAGTAGGTGCCAGGGCAAACTGGAAGCTTAATCCTCTCCAGGATTGCAAGCCAGGACAGAAGGAAAGAGAAGTGATATTCTTAGGAGAAACAATCAAAATGGGGAAGCTCACTGGACTTACTAGAGAGGGGAAAGGGAAAAAAGAGATTTCTTTCAAGGGGGAACTTTCATACAACCCACCATGAGAGGGAAAAAGCGTATGCATTCAAGATATTTTCCCACAAACTCTCTGATACCTTGACCTGAGGAATGTAGTTTATTGAACTCCAGATAACACACCTATTCCGTGCGGCCGGCCTGGCGTAGCTTTTTAATGTTTTTAGTTTTTAATGTTTTTATTGAGGTTTTAGAACAGGCCTCCTATAAGTTTTAATTTTTAATACTTTTTTATGATATTTTACTGACGCCTGTTCACCGCCCTGAGTCCCGGAAGGGAAAAGGGCGGTATATAAATCAATCAATCAATCAATCAATCAATCAAATAAATAAATAATCTGCTAAAATTATTACCAATAATTTTTCATCTTTTTCACTGCATATTATAAACTGAGTGAACTGATCTAATATAAGGATTTCTTTTCAAATATTAATGAGAAGACTCATTAATGAGAGACTCATTAATACATATCAAGTTTACCTACCGGTAATTGGAAATTAGAAATTAAATTATTTCAAAGCTAACAAAATACATTTAAGTATGTTAAGACTCAAAAGATGTATGTCCTGCTAAATTCAATAATCCAACTAAAATCATAAGCATGTATGTTGTACAGTCATTAATTATAGTAATTGGGACAGGAATCATTCTATCATCAAGCGATGCAGTTGTAAAGTGTTATATCACATGATCACGTTGCTTAACGACAGCAATCCCAGCAGTCCTTGTTGCCATCATTAAGCAAGGATCATGGGTTGTTAAGCAAAGACCTCCTCACCTGCTGGCTTGCAATAAGCAAAGTAAATAAGGAAGTAAAGTAAATAAGGAAGCTTGCAGAAAGTTGCAAGTCCTAGATGGCTTATAATCAAATCAGCTTGCAGATGACTTCTGCAGCACAGAAGAGGTTGGGATGGCTGCTGCTGGGTGGGAAGGATGCCCAGGTGAGCCACCATGGGTGGAACCTGTAGGCACACAGGACTATGGATTATGAGATTTCTAGGTTTTTATATTCCATAGACAAGTTCTTCAGGGAAAAAATGGTACGGGAGTTCAAATGAGTTATAGGACTGTCTTACAATCTTCCCTGCCAGCTTCCCTACTGACTCTGATTGAGGGAGAACCTGGTAGGAAAGGTCACAAATGGCAATCACATGACCACAGAACATTACAACATCATTAGAATAGCTGGTTATTCTGTTAGCTTCTGGTTACCAAGCGCTCAGATCCCAATCACATGACCATTGTGTGTGTGTGTGTGTGTGTGTGTGTGTGTGTGTGCGCACATGCTGAGACAGCCAGAACTTTGAGGATCAATTGTAAGGACCATTCATTCAATGCCATCGTAGCTTTGAATGGTCACAAAATAAGTGAGAACTACCTGCATCTGAATATATCAGACTTTTTTTGAAATTCATTTTCTCTTTATTAAAGTTATAATAGAGCTATGCTACTGCTATAATTTTTTTAATTCTGTTACATGATGTGCAACTGGGGCTGATTTTCTTCATAAAACAGCAGCATTCTTTAATTGGCTTCTACATTAGAATTAGATAGCCTGTTCACGAAAGTACCCACAATAGGCATGTGGAGCACAGGAAAAGGGATTACTGCTATAGTCTTAAACTGTTAATGTGAATATTTTGTGATAATCCTAAAAAAGAAAAAAAAACATATAACATCAAAACTGAAAAATAAGAGCTACCAAAAAATGTATTTGTTATCTTACCTGGTGAATATACCATCCACAATACCAATTCTTACTTCTTCAGCTGGTACATAAGAACCAATCTGTGCCATGATAGTAATCAATGCAACTTGTTTTATATAAGAGCTCTTTCCCCCCATGTTAGGTCCAGTGATTATCATTACTCTTTCACTATCTTCCTGGAAAATGAACACCATAATTAGACTATTTTAAAACAAAGCTCATGCAACCGTTTCAGATATTTTGGTGGTCATATATAGATCACCTAAACAGATTCCAAATTACTACTCCAAAAAACTCTAAGTTAGGGTGCCTCAGTAAGATTTCATTTACATCTTTTATTACCATTGCTTCGCAAAAATATTTAAAATTCAAATGAAAGTGTAATAGCAAATGTACTAGCTATATGGCAGGAGTGTCAAATTGGATTTGTTTGAGGGTTAGGGTTGTAGTTCTCTTCAGCGGGCTGTGGAGATGGGATGGATGCCTCCTGCAGCACCCTGCCGGCCAAAACAGGGTGTGGAGGGCTCCCCGCATGAGGCCCCCCCACGCCCAGTTTTTGGCCTGGACAGTCTCCTAGAGCACCCTGCCAGCCAAAACATTTTGCCCCGTTTTGGCCGGCAGAGACACCATGGGCCGATCCTTTGCAATTTCCAGGCTGGTCCCACGGGCCAGATTTAAACTCAGATTTGAGTTTGACAATGCTATATGGCATTGTTAGAATTGTTAAAAAACAACAACCCATGTCATCCTGGAATAAAAAAGATTTTTTAATATTAAAAATCTGGAGTGATGCATGTAAAAGAGCACTTCTCCAAACAGGAAGCAGCAGCATTGAAGGATTTGTTTATATGTATTACTATCCTTTACCTGAATTTATGTACATACATATTTTCCGTCATTCAAATCTAAACATGGATGGATGGTATTACAATATTCTGTGTGATAAAGATCCATGACTAATTTAAATGATTTTCCTCATCTCTGCCATTTCACATGCCTCAAAATCTTCTCTAGAAAGACCCAAAGTCTAGAATATATTTTAGAGCATGCAGAAAAAAAACAGCCAACACAGAAATAAATGTGAGACTATGTAATTTTTTGTTTCATTTTCTAAGTCTACAACGTAAGTGTAATTATTTAAAAACCTAGGCATCTTAATGGTATATTCTGAATCTTTCATGGGAATTGCTGTTTGGACGCAGTCACTGTATTATTTAACAGTTTTCTAAAAACTAAAAACAATGTTATGATCTTCTGATTATTCCAGCTCTTAAAAGTTTACTTACTGACAAGAGTGTATCATTCGGAACATATTGCTGTTGCTCTCCTAGTAGCACATCTATCACAGGATGTTTCCCATTTTTTATCATTATTTCTGATTTTTCATCTATTATCACAGGTCTGAAAAACAAATGTGTTTATAGACTGAATGTGGAATAAAGCCCCCAAATCATAGATTTGCCTTGAAATAAGCCAGCCCATTGATAATAAATGAAGCTCCATCAATTCTACCTAGAAACAATCTGATCTGGATGAGAGTGTAGGTTTTCAAACATGGCATGCAAGAATTGATCAGCACTTTTGTACATAAACAAAGTTTCCTTAAATATTCCAGTATTGTTTTTAAAAAAATGATTACCTGCAATAATCTCCTTGTTTGGCAGCCTCAGCCAAGGAAAAAACACAATCCACAGTTGCTAAATGACCCACAGCTTGAGAGAGTGCATGATAATGCTCATTAAAATGACTAGAGAAAAGTACATTGGGAAGGAAAAAGAGTGAATGAAATATTAATACAAATAAACCATAACCAGTCAGCAATGCTACATCCATACACAGTTTCTTACATACGTTGTCTGTTTTCAATACATAGTCTAAGTGTACATCTAGTTACACATATACATTAAAAAAATTATGATTGGTTTGATTGTTTAGTACAAAATACTGAGAGATAATACAAAGAGGTTGGGAAATTCTGAAAGGGGAATGTAGCACTTTTCAAAGGGATTTTTTATGTCTGTCTGGGTATAGCAATGTGATTAGGAGGAAGAGATAAATGATCCATCACGAAGGAGTACTATGAAAATAATAGTAAAACTGTCAATACAGGTAGTTCTTTACTTTTGACAACAACTGAGACTTCAGTTCTTCAGTCACTAAGTGAAGAGGTCATTAAGTGAGACATCATGTGATTGCTTCACTCAAAGATTGCAATCCTGGCTGCAATCATTAAGCAATCACCAGAGTTGTTAAGGGGATGGGAGAAAGAGCTGCCTGCCAGAAGTACTCGTTGCCATACAGGGATGAATCCCTCTGGTGGGCAGCCCTTTTGCTCTCAAAAAGCTGCCTGCCAGAGGGACTCTGTGCCATGCCAGGCTGAATCCCTCTGGTGGGCAGCCTTGTTGCCCTCAAAGAGGCTGAATGAAAAAAGGTCTTCACTGAAATACAGGCAGGATTTTGGGACAGAGTGATTACAGCATGCGGTGTTTGCAGCCATCCCCCAAAGACAAGAGAACTCCCTCTCATTGCTGAAGGCTGACTGCAAATGCTCTGTACTAAGTTCTTGCATAGATTTGGGATTGGGCCTTTTTTGGCCAAACCCAGAAATCAGAGGAAGTCATGTCAGCAACCCGTAGCAGCTTGTGAGCTTCCCTGCCTGTTTCCTTATGCCTTTCTGGATAAGCAGCCAGGGAAGATTGCAAATGATGATCACATGATCACATGCACTTAGCAACCAGTCATAAGTGTGAACAGGTTGCCAAGCACCAGGATCGCAATCACATGAACCTGAGGAAACTGCAATGGCTATAATTTTGGGTATGAGTCATAAAGCAAGAACTAGCTATATAGAATTTTCAGTTCTCAAGAATTTTATGGTAATGCATATATAAACATATTTATGCGTTTTTATGATTGTATTAATACTGCTGTAAGGGATTTTATTGTGTGATTAATTAGGGGTAGCTGATCTAGGCTGAAAAAATCCAGACAACTATAAGATGGCACCAAAGTATTTCAGAGTAACAGTTTCATCTGGAATTACAGCAAGATTTTACAGCACAAATTTGGCAACCCTTGTGTAATGTTTAGCTGATATCATCTAGACTACTTTGGTGCAACTATTAGGGTTATTATTCAAATTACAGATCATCCACTTTTCTAATGTTCTCTCTGAGCTGCTCTCGGAGTCTTCAAAATAATAAATTGAGCTATTTGTGGACAAACATTTTGAACTGGGGACATATTTGAAATTATGAAAGCATGTTGTAGACATATTCACAAAATTACTGCCATGCTAAAAGATTTACCTATTACAAAATGGCTGCCATGACGAGCATCATAAAACAGAAAATTTCCCAAAAGATGAACTTAGTCCATATTAATGTTTTCTGTTATCTAGTGGCCCCTGGGGCCAAAATATGCTGCAAATAAATATGATGGAAGCTATCGGTTCTTTGTTTTACAGAGAGCCACCTTTCTGTGTATGTTGTGAATTTAAGAAAATATATTTTTTTTTTAAATGAGACTAATCATGGATCTTAATAAGCACTAAAAGGTATATTTTGATACACATTCAGTAAGTGCCAATGAGCAACAAGTTGCTTATCAGTAATCTAAGTCTTCAAAAATATCAAAACTCCTCTAAAATACTATATTTGTGATTTTAAACACATTCCCATTAAAAATACAAGGAATATTTTCAGCTAAATAATACAAAATCCATTAACTTTTGATACGTCCATTATAATCTGTTTCTATTCTGAAACCTACTTATTACAGTAACAAAAACAGACTTTGTAAACTCACTCTAAAAAACACAGCCATTCAGAATTGCAGTCAAGGACCAGTTGCTCACGTAGCTGATTTAGCTTTCTGTAATTTTCTACAATAAAAGGAGTGTGGAAACGGCTTACAACCTTTGTGCTTGAAGAAAGAATCAAACAGGACATACATGTGATTAATCAATAATTTTTTCAGCAGTACAAAAATTAGGTCAGTATCTTCATAAGATTAATATTTCTGAGAGTTCATTATAATATATTTGTGCATGTACACATACACATATCCTTCTCACTCCTTCTGGGTGGTTTGTGTCTTCCTAAATCTCAGCTCTTCTACCATAGGTCTGGGAGCTTCTGGGCAAAGAGCTCTGATGTCCTTCCTGGGATCTGTTGAGTCACTCTCCCAACTTTGGAGACATAGCCTCAAGTGACCTTACTATCACTGGGACCAGTTTGGCCTTTGTTTTCCATAACATCCTTTCTACTTCCTAATGCCCTATCACCAGGCGCAGTTGGAGGGTGTGTGTGTGTGAGACTAAATGAAACAATTACATCTTCCAATAAATTTGTATAACTCTTCTAATATTGCCCCAAATCCTTATGATCTGTAATACTGATGCCAGCCAATTTGGCATAGTGGTTAAAGGAACTGAGCTAGAAACTAGGAGACGGTAAGTTTTTGTCTTATCTTAAGCATAAAGCCAATTGTAAATAACTTTACATCAGTCATTCTCTGTTAGCCCTAGGAAGAAGATAATGACAAACCACTTCCAAAAATGTTGCCAAGAAAACTGTATGGTTTATTTTGTTGCTAGGGGCACACCAAAAGTGATATTATAAAAAACGATATCGATTTATATATTTACTTCAGCACTTTATAATGTAAGTTTTGTCATCAGAAACATCAATATATAAACATCACTGAAGTAATTAATACAACAATTAATAGTAATTAGGATTTATATTAAACTACATACCTGCTAACTTTAATCCAATCTAATGGTACAGAAGATACAACTGAATTTTTAACTTCAATCTGAAACTGAAACACCAAACAATAAAGTATTAAATGATTAATACTGTTTTAGAACAAAATTCTGTAGTACTTGAATAGGTAGCAGAAGTTCTTCATAATTATCAATGATGTATTTGATGTCCCAAAAATGTTAGTATGTATAAGGAAAACAGTACAGCAATAGAAGAAATAGTCAAGCAAGTATAAGATACATAGGAATACCTGTTCAAATTTCTATTACTATCAAGGCGAAGGGGGGGGGGGGAATGCTCCGTTTCCTCTTCCCCCATCTCTTCATCAGAAGAAACCGTTGGCCGTTTGTCTGTGTCCGCTCGTCCACCAGCAGCAGCGAGGGCGTGGCCGCGACCGGGGTGGGATTGCGGGCGCAACCCTGCTGGCTGCCTCCTTGCCCTCCTCGCACAGCAGCTCCTGCACGCTGCCCCTGATGCCACCTCGCTGCCCGGTCTGTCCCCGATGCGCTGCACTCGGCCGGAAAGGAAGATTCCCTGGACAAAGCAGATGCTCTGTGGCATGCCCTTTCGGCTCGGAGCTCAGGCGGGGAGGGGGAAATGTGTTTCTTTTCTCCGGTTTCTTCTGGTGAAGAGATGGGGGGAGAGGAAACCGAGCATTCTCCCCACCCCCCATTTCTTCGCTGAGC
>JANHFK010006802.1:44978-56563 GCA_036250565.1 Sibynophis collaris
CTGCTCAATTGGCCGCATCCACCCAGTGACATGACCACATGGCCACGCCCACCCAGTCATATGACCACATGGCCACGTCCACCAAGCCACGCCCACAGAACCGGTAGCAAAAAAAATTAGATTTCACTCCTGACAGTAATTATCTTTGTTTCACTCGGGGTTCTATTCTGAATCAATCTGTTTCTCCAAATTCAGTTCGTATTTATAATAGCTTCTTGTCCATTGTAAAGGATCCTCAGTAGAATAGTCAAAATGTTTTGGAACATCCATTAGCTTAACAAATTCCATGTTCTGCCTTTGCTATAATCTATAAATGACATTCTCTTGCTATTTCCATCTTATGTTAGCTATCTGATCCTATGTTCCTTTGCCTCTGTCTGTTTCTTTGGCATTCCTTTCTCCATCCGTAGCTGTTTTTGTTTGTAAGATCTTAAGCAACATTTGCTTGTATGAAGAAGTAGAAGTATTTTGTGTTCTCTCTTGTTTAGTAATGTATTCTTTACAGATTTTTTTTCCTATCAGTTAATCTTGTTCCTTATTTGCTCAGTTAGACCTTTTGCCACTTTTGCTGCCTCTTTTCCTACAACTTTCAGTGAATATTTCATCTGTACACAGTACTTTAGTTTTTGAAAGCTGATCTATTGCCTTTTATATTTCACTTCCTAATGGAATCATTTTAGAATATATTCTGTCTCAGCAAATGTTTCTGTTTTCTCAAATTTTCTTTGCAAAAGGTTTCACTATATTCAGTTGAATTTTCTTGTGACATTATTTGCCTTACTAGACTTTTCCTATGATTACTCTTAAGTATGAAATATGATTTTCCTATCATATTTCTGATCTTATACCTTTCGTTCTCCCCTCTATTTTCAGTTATTCTTTCCTCATCTGAAATCAGAAGTCTGCATCCAGTCTTCTTCATGTCCAAGGATTTCAACTTCTGACCATCAGAATTTCTGAACTTACTGCATGAGCCTGACTAAAAGATGTTACTGATTTAAGAGTCAAATTACAAACTCACTGCTTTAATTATTCAATATGTTAAGGCAGCAACATCTTTTTTTTCCAGGACAAAAGACAGAAGCCTGAAAAAAAGAAGGATGTGTGCTATGAAGAACAAAAGGGGTTCAGCTCATTCAAGGTCTTAAGAACGTATTCTGAATCATTTTCATTGTATCCTCAGTTCTAATAATTGGCCCTGACCTCTAGTTTTGTTTTTTTTTAAGGTGCTTTTCCTTTCTACATTTTCCAATTCTCATTGATTCCATCCCTGACCTGAAATAGAATACATTTAGAGGCAGTCCACTGAGAAGGGCATCTAAGCACACTCCTCAAAATAGATAAAAGCAAAGATGAACCGAAGGCCAGAACATATATTGTTATTTGCTATAGGACAGGTGAAGAAGATGGCTTCCTCGTAATTTCCCTTCATTCTGTACTGTAACTCAGGTTGAACTAAGAAGCGTTTCTCAGCAATTTGCCCACTGTGAAGGTTGCCTTTGTTACTGAAAATGTTCAGAGGGGTCAACATGTTATTGGTAGGAAGAGAACTGGAACAGCCATTGCTGTGCCCTTCCCCCCCAAAACCCTATTAAGAAATTCTTGAATGTAGGAAAATTCAGGATGGTTGCCATTGTTACAGTTACTATGGGGCAGCAATGGCCTGGCCATTGGAGAAGTCTTCTAATGAGGCAAGCAAAGCGTCAGAAGACTTTGTTAGGAACGAAGTGTTCCTTCAGAACCACATTTTAAGGGGAAAGCAGAGAAAAGATTCGAAAAGCATCATCAACTGTCTTATTTGGGATGGAATCAGGCTTTACGCTACAACCCTATTACATGTCTAGTCATGTGAATTGTGGGTGATTGAGCAATGGGATTTACTTCGAAAGAACCAAGCTGAAGAAATCGCAGCAATGAGTCAGAGCAGCAGCAGCAGCAGCAGCAGCAGCAGCAGCAGCAGCACAGAAAGAAGGAACAATGCAGCCATTTTATGAAACCGTTTCTATTCAAACGGCATGAATCTTCCTGGCTCTTCGGAGTTACTATTGTTATGTCTTGCTAGCTTGCGTTCTTCTCCCCCCCTCAGCAACAGAGCCATGAGTTCTGGCAATCGGAGAAGAGCAATATGTGGGCCAGCATTATTGTCATATCTGTGGCAACAGTTTCCTCGTCCATCGCTTGCAGCGTAGTGAAGGATCAGATGCCGAAGGGCCCAGTGAACCGTGAATTGCTGCTTGCCTTCCTCTAAAAGGCTGCAGAGGCCTGGCATTTGCTGCAGGCCTGTGAGGGAAGACTGAGACTCTCTCTTGGAGGGCATGTTGCTTTCGCCCCTCGGCCTTTTTTCCCTTACAAAAGTGACAGCTTCACTCCTGGTTTCATGTTCCTGAAGAAAAAAAATATATTCCACCATGAAGCACCTCTATTGGATTGTATGTGAAAGCTTTTGGCTCGGGGCTATTTTCTGCTACTACCTGATCGAGGCGAGGATTTGTTTTCCTTTTAGCGCAATACAGTCCATCTCAGTCCAGCGTTCCAGCTTAGATTTAGGGAATCTGCCTAAAAGCCCAGTTGGATGGAGTTTATTTATTTATTTATTTTATTTTATTAGACTTTTATACCGCCCTTCTCCTTTGAGGGGACTCAGGGCGGTTCACAGTCGGTTAAAATACAGACAATACAAAAATTAAAATATATTAAAATTATTAAATTTAGACTGTTCCCATTAAAACCAGTTTAAAACCCGTTTAAAACCCCGAGACCCCAATTTATGCTAAAACCCGTTATATTTAAAAATCCAAGCGAGGAGGTCATGAGGTAAAGTTGTCTGATAGTTGTTTATGCTAGGCCGGGGAATAATCTGGGGAAACCCCACACTAAAATATCAGCAGGTTCTTATGACTAAGTTACTTGCTATTCCAAATCAAAGTGCCTACCCTCTTCACTATAACTTCTAAAACTATTGTCTAAAGTGCAGTAATTCAAGTAGGGTTCCTAAAGCAGATATGCAATTGACATACATTCATGTATTTCATGCCAAAGGCACCAAAAAATTTTATTAGACCTAAAAAATATTCAGCCTAATTTTAAATAAATAAATAAATTTGGAATTCAAATTTAATTAATGTTGTATTGCTATCAATTTTAGGACTTTATTATATTTAATGTCTATTTCCAAACATTTTGAAACAATATTGGCTTGTTTAATTTATCTCTTGCTTTAAAGCTTTAATATTTTAACTTTATTGCATTAAAATTGAATACTGCCTGACTTTCATGGATGAGCAGTATTTTAACTAACTTAAATTTGGAAAAAAAACTTAGTCACCTAGGCAGGAATGGGTAAAGTAGAGCAGGGATTTTCATCCTCTGGGCTGCAGGCCACAAGTGGCCGTGAGCTGTTTGCAACTGGGCTGCGGAAATGGCAGGCAAGCACACATGTACATCCCCTCTGCCTCCCCCACCAGTCCACAAAGCTGGAAAGATTGGTGAACTCTGGAGTATTCTAGAAAGTGTGTATGCCCTCTGCTGGTTTGATTAGGATAGCAAATTTACATGAATCAGATGCACTTACAAATACTAGAAGCCCATCTTGGAAGCAAAAAAAACCCCCTGTTCTATGAAGCGAACTTTATTAAGAGTTTTTTTTTTATGCTTGGCTATTATGTGTTTTACTTTTTATTAGATGTATTTTCTCTTTTATTGTAAGCTATCTAATGTACATACAGTATGTGAGATGATTGGTTATATAAATATAAATAAATCAATATATATTTTTACAGAGGAAGATTAAAATCCTTTTATGTGATATTGGAAATAAAAATAAGAGATAGCCAGTTCTTCTGTCCAATAACACACTGTGCATTCAATAATCAATTATTTCTAAAAGCTGCTTTTAATATTTCTACTCATGTATCAAGATAATTTGTACAGTATTCCCAGTTCCACTATTTGAAAAAAAATAGGCAACACTTTCATTTGCTGTTCGTAATTTGTATGTGGCTGATATGAATACCTTTTATTTAAGAACATAAGAAATGTCCTACTATATCGTCTCACTGGCCATCTAGTCTAGTAATCTGTTCTCACAGTGCCAACCAACTGTACAAGGAAGTCCTCTATTATCCCAAGACAGCCTTCAGAGGCAACCTTGCTACCGTCAAGGCTAATAGCTGTTGATTCCCATGACTTACATTAATTGCTCCAACCCTTTTTTGAGGCCAACCTAGCTGGTAGCCAGCACCACATGTAATTTTAAATATAGTAAAGAAGGCAGTAGATTGTGAGCAAACAAGCCACCAGGTCCTGCTGGATACTTGATGAGGCTCAATTGCCTCATAAGGGCCTTGGTTATATGCTGTCTGAGGCAATACAACAAACTTGCATGAAGCAGCTGCCATTGTTTCTGAGGCATCCGCTATTTCTTTTCTCTGAGTGGATGCATGTTGTGCACTGAAATGGATCAAAACAGGGAGCTGAAACGCCTCCCTTTGTCTCTCTCTTGTTAGGTAGCACAACAGCAAGGTCTTGGCTGGTTGCTTTGTTCCAAAGGACCACAGGCAGTGCCTTATCCTGCTGCTTTTTGCCTTTTGTAATAGCAGCGAGTGTCCCAACGATGATATGCTTCCCAAGCAGATAGGACTGCCCTGTGGACCTGTGATTAGCCTCTGCCTCTACAATTTCTTGCTTGGAGCAGTCCTGTAAAAAAATAGACCATTTCATTAGGGCCTAGAAATTCTCTACACACACTGTTGCCTGGAACCAGCCTTGTCTTTTCCCTCACAGCCTGCAACATAAAAGAGTGGATTTGCTTCCTGGCCATCCCTCATATTTCAAAGGCCAACTTCCCGTCTCATGCTCTGCTGTTTTCACCATGTAAAATGGTGACAACAACATGCATCTCAGTCTAACCCAATAATAACACTCCAAATTCAGGGACCAGACCTGAAATTAGGAACTCCCCAAAATTAGGAACCATGGCAGAACTCTTTCTTATAAGCAGTTTTGTGGGGGAGAGGGGAGAGGGAAAGCTGATACCCAAACAAAGCACATGATACACCTTTCTCTTCAGTTGCCCTTAACATCTGGAATATAACATCTCTTCAGTAAAATTTTGAATTATATTCAGCTGAAGTCAATGCATGCATCTGAAAGGAGAGGTTTCCTCCATGGAATATAATGAAGTCTTGAGCCTTGTCCTTAATCTTTTCCTGTTAGTCCCAAAGGTGTTTTTTCAAGAGGCAACTGGACTTTTTTGTTTTTCTTTAAAGACATTTCACTTCTCATCCAAGAATCTTCTTCAGCTCTGACTGGATACATCCAAGGATAAAACATCCAGACACAAACTGAGCAAAATGGTATATGCTGTACAATGCAGTGAGACATGAGCAGATCTATACATTGGGAAACAAAACAACCACCTCAAAAATACATGGCACAACATAGGAAAACAAACCCATCAGGACAAGATCCAGCAGTCCATCTGCATTTAAAAGACAAAGGCTACTCTTTTAGAGACAAAGTCCACATTTTGGACAGAGGACCGCTGGTTTGAAAGAGGGGACAGAGGCCATCTATGTCAAAACTGAACATCCCTCTCTCAACAGAGGGGGAAGGATACTTCATCATCTATCTACAATACAGTCTTTGCAGCAGTTCCAAGAAGGTTCCACACCGATTTCCACTACTCGGGTGACCCATAGGACACAGATAAAGCTCTAATTGGCCTCAGCAACACTCTAAAAGAATGCAAATGACCAGCTGTCTGCAAGGAATATAAATCCATTCCCCACCATCCAGTCAGAGCTGAAGAAGCTTCTTGGATGAGAAGTGAAATGTCTTCAAAGAAAAACAAAGTCCAGTTGCCTCTTGAAAAAGCACCTTTGGGATAACCATGACCTGGTTGACTGAGAATCTCCATAGGCTTTTCCTGTTTTCTTTTGGTGGCCAAAAAGATACTTCAAAGTAAGTCCAATTACTATGTTATCCTACATCTATGCCCCCAATGCCCTTAGATTTAAATTGGTATCATGTGTTTATGCTTTAAGGGACGTTCCTGAAGGAGCCCATTACTTGGCTAAAAGTCTGGAAGAAGCCCTAGATCATCTTGAAACACCAGAGATGAAAAGAAAGGTAGACAAGGTTTGGATAGTTGGAGGAAGTTCAATATATAAGGTATGATTTAAACACAGAACATCTTTAAATAATCTAATAATCAGAGATTAACTTTTTGGAACTCATTAGTTGTCTTATAACAGTTCTCAGGTTTCACAGAATATGTGAATTTTTTTTCTCCTTATCTTCCTTTTCAACTTAATAAAGTTAAATCAGTTTGGATAAAATTCATAATGGTGATAAAAAAAATCAAATCATCATTATTGAATTGTAAAGGACCTAAAGGCCAGTAAGATAAATTAATACAATTTAAACTGCAACTGATCCAATGCTATAATTTGATTAAAATATTCCTGCAATAAATGGTTCCATTTTATAAATGTTCTAACTCTATTTACTGATTCTGTTATTTACCTGAATTATATGAAGTGCATGAAAGTCATCAAAAATAACGATATCAAGAGCCCACTCTTTATTTTTGCTTGTTTCATTTTGGGCCATGGCAATCTAGTTATTACAAATCCTTTATTAGTTTGGAATATTATATCCTTAATATAACAAATAAAATCATAATTCGTAACAAAACATTGTTATATGATGACTTCTATTAAATCTAAATATTTTGTTCATAACTAATTTAAGCATTCTCAAAATATTGTGTATGGTTTATTGATATGCATCCTTAATATTTTTAAGCTTTCTTTCAAACTGGTTACATGTATCTTGTAAATATATTTTTCTTATATACGTAAAAGTTTAACTGAGATCAATAAAATGTTTCTAAATATTCATATCTAAATTAAAGCCCTTTGGAACATCTTACTCTCTAAGATAAGGTTTGTCTCCATCCTCCTATTCTTCCATAAGAGCCTGCAGATCTGATTCTCCTGGTTGGGGACCAGATGGGGGAATTCCATGCTGGAGGTGGCTGGTGAATTGATGGCAGACTCCTGCCTCCTACTTCCTGCTTTCTACTCTCCACCCGTCCATCTTTTTGTTACCATATTGATGTATTGTCATGTTCTTTTTCACAGTTTATTTTATTGTTCTATTATTTTACTTCTATTTACACTCTTTTCCTTTCTTCCTTTTTAATCGTAAGCCGCCTAGAGTAGCAAATAAATATAATAAATAAGTAATAGTAAATGTCTATGGAGATTCTCAATAGTCCAGGTCATGGTTGTACGAAAAGGGCTTTTTCAAAAGACAACTGAACTTTATTTTTTCCTTGAAAACGTTTCACTTCTCACCCAAGAAGCTTCTTCAGCTGAGGAAGCTTCTTGGATGAGAAGCAAAACATTTTCAAGGAAAAAACCAAATCCAGGTTTCTTTTGAAAAAAGCACTTTGGGGATAAGTAATAATAAAGAATAAAAAACTAAAACACCAGGGAAATGAAAAAATATATTTAAAAAATAAAGCTATTTTTAAGATAAAGGTAGTTTTCAACTTATGACCACAAATGGGCCTGGAATTTTGGTTACTAAGCAATGTAATCATTAAGTAAGTCATTATGTGATCAAACCCAATTTCAAATTTACACAACCAGTGTCAATGCTATCATGCCTTCTCTGGCTGCACATGTCATCCAAGAAGGACAGTGATGTAATTTGTAGATGATTTCATTCCTTAGAGGACCCTGTTAATTTCCTCAAGATTCATAGGCTCAAAAGAACCCCAAATGATCTTATTAGTTGTTACCTTGCTTATCTCATAAGGTTTTGCCCATTTGGCCTCCAGCTCAGAGTGATTTTGCCTTAAAGCGTGTTACAAATTGTTTTCCAACACCAGCAGATAATATTGTCCGATGGCCAATTTACAGTCCACCTAAGGAAATGTTTATTGTGATTTGAATATGTGACCTTTTGCTAGCTTTCCCTTTGACTTATCGAAAACCAGCAGGAAATTTCAAATCCCACACATATGAGATCCTTGCTTAATGACCTGTGATCTTTTCTTAAGAAAGCAACAGGGACTGCCAGGATTGCTGTCCCTAAGGGATGCAATCATATAACATTGTGCTTTGTGACTGTGAGGGAAACTCCAGGCCCCATTACCATTGTTAAGTGAAGACTACCTTAGGCTTTCTGAAAAATAGCCTCTATAGCCGTGATGGCGAACCTATGGCATGCGTGCCACAGGTGACACATGGAGCCATATCTATGGGCACATGAGCATTACCCTAGCTCAGCTCCAGCTGAGAGCGCGTGCACCGGCCAGCTGATTTTCGGGCCTTCTGGGCCCACCAGAAGTTGGGAAACGGGCTGTTTCCGGTCTCCGGAGAGGCATGGAAGGCCATTTTCGCCCTCCCAAGGCTCCAGAGGCTTTCTCGGAGTGAAAAATGGGCCTACTGGGCCCAACGGTAACCTTTTTGCTTCGCATGCCAAAAGCGGGGGCAGCGCAGGGGGATCTCATGCGCATGCATGGGTGGACGGGGAGCGGGGGACATTGAATTATGGGTGTGGGCCCGCACGCACATGACAGACCCCCCGCAGTCCCCCCACTTTTGGCACGTGATGGCAAAAAGGTTCGCCATCACTGCTCTATAGAGTATGCCCAAACTTTTGGTTTGCTGGCTGCATTGAGTGAAGAGAAATTGTTTTGGGCCACATATAAAATATATAACTATGGCTAAAAATCACATAATGTTAAAAGTTTACTATGCTATGGTTGCACATTACTGCTGTCCAGGATTGCATTTGGCCTGTGGGCCATGGGTTGCACATGCCTGCTCTATGTCATGAATGGGAAGTATTACAAATGAATTACTCATAGATATTCATTCTTTGTTGGTAATGGACATGAATACATTTATATGATGTAATCCAATTTTCAATAGAGATTTGCTTTTGAAAATTTTCATTTAATAAAAATGCAGAAAATATTTAGGAAAACAATTGCCAGTTTAGCTTGCAGCAGAAATTTTCAGCCATGTTACATTTATTTAATTATAATCTCACCAATTTCTAGATCTCTAGCTGTAAATTATTTGTGTTGAAAATGCATATGTACATATAGTTTCAATGTGGATTATCATTAAGATCTTTCATTTAGTATGACTTGAAAATATATAGATTACTACCGCACCACCTATGTCAGTGAGCTTGTGAAAATATCCATGTACTTTTATGCAGCCTTTACAAATTTTATATGTAGAAAGGCAAAAAGCTAATGGTTTAAATGACCTGGTTCAAAACTGCTGAACAGATTTTTCTGAGCAGAAACTCATGAACAGCTGTCAGTGGCAAATAATTAGTCAAGTTTATTTAATACTCCAAGGGAGAACATCAACCGACTCATTTTGATTAATGCATTGTGCTAAATGTTAGTCATTTGTAAGGAGAACAAGAGATGTGATATTTAACTTATCAGTTAGTGAATAATGAGAAATGAAGGTCTTTTGTTACCCATGCTAACAAAATACTTTACTCCTCGTCTAAAAAGCAATGTTTTTTAAGTCTTCAAAAAACATATTTTTCTCTTTCTGTTTAGTATGGCTTTAGACCTTTTCCTCCATATTTTCATGTAATTAATACAATAAATCTCAAGCACATGATGGATTTGTATTTTGTGACAAAATAGTTTATTCCCTGCTGTATTGCAGAGAGCATTTTTACTAAGCTGTACATTGAATAGAACCCTAAAGCCAGAATCTGTAGGAATTATGGGAGGTGTTATGAATTTGAGCAAAGAAGCAAAAACCTAAATATAGATGCAGCCTGAGTATAACCCATATATTTTAATAAATATGGTTGTAATTATTAGTTTGAATCAATACCAAGATGTAATGTTTTTGTTTTGTTTGCATTTATGTATCAACAATATTTAGATATAGTTTTTATCACATCCATGTAAATTAGCACTGAGAATGCTGTTTTAAATCCATAAGTAAAGATAGTAAAGACTTATTAATAGTTTCTTAATAATTTATACAAAATTACTTGAAAATGTTAAAATATTATACCAAAACTAAATCAAATATTTACAAGATATATAAATCCTAATGATTTGTTGTTGTTAGCTGCAAAGTCATATCCAACCCATTGCGACCCCATGGACAACGCTCTTAAATAGTAATAGTGGAACAATATCAGGACTTTGGATCTCTGTAATAGTACAAGTGTAATGCTTTAATGTATAGGATCAAACACTAAAAATAATATACAGCTTTATATTTTAGTATAAGCAAAACTGATAATCATCTTGTACATATTTGAATATGTTGATTTGCTATTACTTTGGAACAGGTATGAAGGAAGGGGTTAAGGTATGACTCATTGATAGAATCATGTTGTTGAACATTCTGTACTTTGGTGTTTTTCTAAATGTTTATCTAAGACAGGTGTCAAACTCAAGGTGCTTAGATCTGGCCCACGGGGCTGCCCTAAAAACAGGAAATGACCGGCCCGTGGTGCCTCTGTCAGTGAAAATGGAGCTTGGGAGGGTTGCGTGTAGCCTTACTGGGCTCTGTTTTCACCACTACAGGCTTGTGCCGCCCCCTGCCAGAGAAACAGAGCTCAAGGGGGACGGGCGTGGCCCCCTGAGCTCCGTTTTCGCTGGCAGGTGGCGTCAGGAGGCCGTTGTGGCTGAAAATGGAGCTCGGGAACCTGTTTTCGCTGGCAGAGTGCTTGGGCCCCCAACACAAGTGACATCATGCTGGCCACGCCCACCCTGGTCATGCCCACTCTGGCCCCCGAGGTGAAACCTGATTATATAGAAAAATAGGTTGATAAAAACATTATAAAAACATTAAAATTTAATCAATCTCATTTTATCAAAATAAGGGTTAGTAATTTGGTTGTTCCACCATCACACGAACATAACATTTTCATGTAATTTATTATTGCCTCGAGTCCTGGAGGACCAAATAAGTAACAACCAAAATTAATAGTATAAACCTTTATGAACCCAAACAACAAAAATGCTTTAGCACAAAGTTAATTTCCAATATAATTTTAGGCAAAGAAGAAAACTTGGTCAATCAATTAACTTTAAGGGAACTAAATTTATTGAGCATGAAAACAAGCCAATATATAATCTGCCATTTCCTTCTTCCAATAGTGCTGACCCTGATTGTCCCAGCACAGGTTTTGGTCCAGCATGGTGTGGGTGGGAGGGGGACACAAAGTGCAAATGGAATGGCCTTTTATATTTCAAGAACAATGTACATGACCATTCAATGTGTCTGCCATCCCAGTTGTGTGCTATAGTACAGCAGCCCCCATCCTTGAGGCACCAGGGACCTGTTCCATAGAGAGAGGTTTTTCTGTGGACCAGAGGAGGCATGGTTTTGTGTACTGCCTGCATCCTGCAGATGAGACTTCACTTGTTTGCACGGCCTGGTTTCTGGCATACTGCAGCCTGGTGCAGGTCCATGGACTGAAGGTTGGGGACTCCTGCTATAGCAGGGGTCCCCAACCTTTTGGACCTCAGGGACCACCAAGTTCATAATTTTAAATCCCGCGGACCACCAAAT
>JANHFK010006804.1:29657-40327 GCA_036250565.1 Sibynophis collaris
CTTTCACTTTAGAACAGTGGTTCCCAACCTTTTTTTGGCCAGGCCCCACCTAAGCATCCCTAAAATCCTGATGCCCCCACCCCTCCCCTTCCAGGTGACATATAATTCTTACTAGTCAAAAAGTGAACTCCTACTCATGCGGAGGAAGCCTAAAAGGCCATTAACTCGGTTTAAACAAGGTTCCAAATTGCCTCCATTAAAAATCAAATTGTCCCCCTGTGGGGCGTGGGCTCCACGTTGGGAACCACTGCTCTAGAACATCCTTCCTATGAACAAAATATTACCTCTGATTTTTTTTATCATTCAGAAGAGCTGTGAAAGGTTTTGGTGGGGTGGGGAATGAGTTTGTTCTTTGACAGACACTGATTTGTTAGGATTTTAACACATTGTTTGAATGCTTTAGAATTGTGAGCCTCCTAGAATCTGGTAATCTGGGGGCATAAAACATTTTAAGTAAATGAATAAATACAAATAATAGCAAAAATACAGGACTATCTTCTGTGGATCCAGTTAATGCTAGTGAGAGATCCAGATCTCCAGCTAGGCATTTTGCTTACTGTCACCAGATGTTCCATTGGAATAAAAATTAGAATGAAGTATCAGAATGGAAATATTGAATAAGTTTGTGAAACAAGGAAAAAATATCCTTTCTTTGTTTTCCCACAGCTCCAAGCAACATGCAATGTGGATAAGTCATTTTTCAATGACTGGTTCACCGGACATCTGAATTTCCAGATTGAACACCAGTAAGTAAAATCCTTAGCAATAGCACTTAGACTTATATACTGTGTCAGACTGCTTCACAACTCTCTCTAAGCAGTTTACAGAGTCAGCATATTGCCTCATATATCCTCATTTTACCGACTTCAGAAGGTGAGTCAACCTGGAGCCTGCCAAATTGCAGGCAGAAGAAGTAGCCTTCAGTACTGAATTCTAACCACTGCACCACTACAGCTCCTTAAGATGATATTATTTTGTAAATAATTATAAATATCTCTGGCAAATATAAAACTCCTTCCAGTGAGTTTAACCTTCTTTTGAGACTATAAAAAAACCAAGAGAATTTTTTATTTAAATGTTCAAGAATTATTTGCAAGAAGCTTAATTAAGCAAAGATGTAAGAAAGTTTTAAAATGGACAAGGGGACAGTCCTTTTTTTAAATGTTTGTTATTTTTGATTAAAATTCTTCGATATATACTTCATTAAATCAGATAAAGAGAACAGCTCAGCACATGAATGCATGCTATCTTTAAAGAATGCATACATTTGGGGGATTCTACACAACAAAATATAAGCTAAAGACTCAGACTAGGGGTCTTTGGAAATACATTTGTTGTGGCTGAAATGAAAGTGGCTGAAAGAAGGGAATAAGGGGGAAAACAAATTTGGTTTGTCTTTTTATTTTTCCTGCTTGTGACATTTTCTGAAAAAAATTGCTACTAAAATAATGGCAACAAAGGGCAGAAGGGGTGTGCTAGAATAGTCAGCTACAGAAGATATACTTCAGAAATTTTTTCAACAAATGGAATAGATTTTATCAGATGGGAAGTAGAATGGATGCTTTTGAAAGAAAAGATGAAATATTTCTAAAGTTAAGGAGATGAAAGTTGGTGTTCAAAAAATCTGGAGAGGTTAAAACAAATCATTAACTGAGTGAAAATTTTAGAAAATCAAAAGTTCAACACAGAGAATTGGATAATTTGACTATTGGAATTGAAAGAGAAAGAATTCTGTTTGAGATTTAGAGCTGTCGGACATTCCAATGAAAACATTACAGAGTAGCTTATTAAAAAGTGTTGACAATTTTTTTGAATCTGGAAGAGGAAGATAGGGAGGCAGAATAAATTACAGATATGGTATCGGGGTGAAATTTACTTACCTTTCCTACTGGTTCGCCAATGTGTGTGCACTGGGCGCTTGCTCTGCTTGCGCGCGCTGTCATCTATACATGCACAGAGGCTTAAAATGTCACAAAAACCTGATATCATGACATCCGTGCAGGTGGGCGGAGCCTCCCCAAGCTGCCGCTACCAGTTCGCCTGAGCCAGATAGAACTGGTTGGATTTCACCCCTGTATTGTACATGAGGAATGCCCCTAAAGAGGTTTTAGTGCATTTTGTTAGATATATGACACCTGCAATGAGATTATTTTATGCTCCAAAATGGAAAGGCTCATCACCACACACTACGGAGGAATGGCTGGTGAAGATGATGGAACCAGTAGAGATGGCAAAATTTACTTCATTGATTTTAAAAAAAAACACAGTATCTACATTTATGGCTGACTGAATTTTTTTGCTTAAAATGGGGAAAATGCATTGTGATTTTGATGATTAGGGGGGGAATTTGGATATTAGAAAAATGACTTTTCGGTAGTATAGAGTAAGAGATAATTGTGAAATTGTACCTATATTTGCTGCCTGGGAAATTGGAAGCTCTTCTTTCTTTTTTCTTTATTAGTTTGCGTTTAGTTTTTATGTTATCTATGAATCTTTTCATCAGCTTTATTTTTTTTTTAAAATAAATCAAACCTACTTTTTTATTTCTCTACAGCCTTTTCCCCACAATGCCTCGCCACAACTATAGCAAAGTGGCTCCCCTTGTGAAATCCCTCTGTGCCAAGCATGGAATTACCTATCAGAGCAAGTCCCTACTTACAGCCTTTGGAGACATTGTGCGGTAAATATTATGAAATCTGGTTTGATAAGAGAAAAAGGGTAATTAGCTCATGTAAAACAGCTAATTGGCTGAAGCGGATAAAGGGGCAACTGAACAAAGCTAAGTTGATGTCTCCCTCACATGGTCTATATAGTGGGGGGCAGGTCAAGGACACATTGCCCATGTTTCATTGTGGGGGGCCTAATAAAGGCAGCTCCTTGAAATCTGGAGCTTTGCTAGTATTTGATAATAAGAACTGCAATAGCACCATAGATCAAATAGATACCGTAGTAATGACTAGGTAATCTCGAAATTTTACTGAAATAAATCATCTTTAGAGCATGATTTAAAACAAATGACTTACCAGAACAAGAAATTCCAGAGTCTGAGATCTAGTTCCTTGCATCCTCCAGCTATGCTTCTAATGGGAGTGAAAGACAACATATATTCTCACATTATCTTAGCGATTAGGTAAGATCAGGGCAAAACTAGAACAGTCCTTGGGAAATGATAGTCAGAATGCCTGTTTCTTCACAGTTGGGGAACAATCATTGTGACACAAGTGGAACTTTTCCCTCACTCAATTGCAGTGGGAAAAGTCTCTCCATGTATACCAATCAATGTGCACAGAGATGGTAATCAACGAAATGTAAGGGGGTAACAAAGATGTTGAAGGACTGGGAAGGCACATATTGTGACACATACTCTGCCTCTCCTCTCTGTTTAATCAAAGACCTGTACACTGTCTTACAGATCTCTTAAGGTCTCTGGCGACATCTGGCTTGAAGCATATCTGCATGGATAAACATTTTGAGAATGAACTCCATCCCAATGAAGATGCATCATGCACTAGAGGGCAGCTGGTGGACTAAGGAAGAATGTGGGGGTCTAGTGGGTAAATAGGCTAAATGATAGTTTTGCTGGGATGGGATAATTGTGACACTTTTCTTCATCCTCTGTACAGTGTTTCCTTGGATCTGTATTCTGTTTGTACTGTGGCATTTGGGGGGATATGCGAAAGGTGAATTAGTACCCTTGTATTTCACTTGTTGCTTCTATGAGATTGAAATTTGGCTTTCTTTTTCCTTGTTTTGGGGAAGGTTGTCAGATGGGAGAGGCAAAGTTTAGAACAGAAAGATGAAGTAATGAGAAGAAAAGATAAAAGTACAGTTTGTGAATAACATGTTACTTGAAGGACAATTTGAAGTTTTAAGATAGCTTGCAATGTCCAGTTTCTCTTGAAAGAGCAAAAGTCTTAGATAATAAAAAAAAAAAACCTGTTTAGTATTTGAAGTTTGAATCTTCAAAAATATTGCAAAAAAAGAATATTAGTTTGATTGGTTTTTAATGTTCTTGAGAAGGAGAAAAAAATAAGTTCCTTAAATGTGATCCAAACCATGAGTTTTGGGAGGATTGTTTTACACCCAAATGGAAATCAGCAAGACCAAACAGCTTCCATTCTGTCGAAGTTCCATGTCATACCTTAACCAGAAACTGTGACCCCACTTCCATGCCAATTTTTGAGCTTCAGCAGAAATAGCACAGTTGATGCTCAGGTGGATGCAGATTCAACGCAGACTCTTTAACTTACACACTTTTTAAAGTGTATGTTAGAAGGAAAGATGACTCTTCCACTGTATTGTGGACCACAGGCTCTGGAAAGTTAAGACCTGAGGTCATGACATTTGTCTGGCACAGGATTAATTAAACAATTTCTTTGTTAAATATCTGTTGCATTAATGTGTGATTGATGCTCTTTGATCCTTTACAACCGTTCTCTTAAGATGTACACTCTTTCATGTGTACCTATTTTATTTATTTGTATCTTTTAATATATTTCATGAACTGATTTCACAATGTGTGCATGATTGTCTTTTTATTCAATAGTATAAATTTGAGCAGGAATGGAAAGATGAAACTTCTTTATGATTTTGGAGAATATTAATAATTAATAAGTGTGGTGGTTCACTTAACTGGCAAGGAAGATCGTTAGATGGGGCAAAACTCCCTTAACAATTGTCTCGCTTAGAACAGAAATGTTGAGGTCAATCGTGGTTGTAAATAGAGAACTCCATGTAGGCCTATGTGCTACCTTTACAAGCAGGTAGCACATAGTAGTATTTTTTGGGGGGGGGGGGTTAGTAGGAAGACACCAATTTTGTTAATTCTCCTTTTCATTGACAATCTGCATTAGGATACAGTGTCCTTGAGTGATGACCATTCAT
Organism: Sibynophis collaris; assembly: GCA_036250565.1. Taxonomy (NCBI): domain Eukaryota; kingdom Metazoa; phylum Chordata; class Lepidosauria; order Squamata; family Sibynophiidae; genus Sibynophis; species Sibynophis collaris. The sequence goes on from JANHFK010006804.1 coordinate 34,542, forward strand.
TTAGTGACCAAGATTATAACGATGCTGAATGAATGGCATCGCCTTTTATGCCCAGTCTCCAAAATTACAGCTAGTGCAGTGCCCCTGCTGTCATGTGATTAAAATGCAGGTGCTTGGTAGCCTACCTGCACTTAAAACTGCCAGAGAGCTTTAACTCTCCCATCTACCTATATATCCCCCAGGGGTGAAATCTACTTTACCTTACCAAGAGTAGCTCGGCATTGGGTGGGATCAAGGTGGGAGTGGCTTGGATGGGAGTGGGTCCTCAGGTAATCACCATTGGTATTCAATTAATGATGAGGCTGTTAGGATTTCTGCTGCTAAGCAATGAGATCACATGATGTGCTTTATGAGCATATCATTTAACAATAGAAATTCCCTAATTACTGTCTTTGTCAGTAATTATCCAAATAGTATGTGCATGTCAAATTTCTCTTCCCTATGTGGGAGTGTTAAAAACTGCACAGGACAAATCGTGCAGGTATTTATGGTCTGCCACCCATGGGCTACTTAACTTCATGTCCCCAACATGATGCCTATTGCAATTATTAATATACATACATACTCACCACACTTAATGTATGTATATATGTATATAGCATGTGTATAGGTGTGTAAGGTATGTATATGGGTAGATATATACTTACTTTTGAGAACAGGCAACAGAATTTTATTTTTAATTTGTGCCAGTGTTCTCACAGTAAAAATGACAATAAAGGTTATCTTACCTTATCATCTTATCTTTCATCTTATGTTATCCCTTATCATATCTATTGTAAACCATTTTACAAAAGCACTCGGAACATGCATTTAAAATTTTAAATGTGCCAACCTTGGACAAGAAGAATATGAATGTCTGGAGCGCATAACATCAGATATGTCACTAGAAGGCAAAATCACAAAACAAACTGGGTCTCACTTGTGGGGGAATTCACTAAAGAAAGCAATTATTTTTGAAAGAGTTAGCAATACAAGGAAACAAGGTGTCAAAGAATATGGTGGCTAGCAAAGCTGACACAAGCCAGAGCGTAGAAAAACTCAAAGAAATGATGCAAGATGTGAAGAGACTTGGGCAATCGAATCACCAAAAGTTCTGAACAGATATCATCATCATGTCTATGGAGATTCTCAGTCATCCAAGTCATGGTTGTCCCAAAGGTGCATTTTCAAGAGGCAACTGGACTTCCTGGTTTTTCTTTAAATATACTTTGCTTCTCATCGAAGAAGCTATAAGCCTACCTTATAGTATTAGGTATGCAAAGGGGTATGTACTTTGTGTTCTGTTAAACTACTGTATTGCATTGTGCCTTTTGCTGCCAATTTTTTTTACTTGTGATTAGTCTGGCCTGCTTCCAGCAATTCTGCTGGCTATATATGAAAAGATATTTTGATGATTCAAGGGTGTGAGTTATGGCTCCTAATTACTCCCTTTTGTTCAGTGTTGCTAAATATTTCAGTTGTAAATGCAAGCAATTTTAGACAATATTTAGATAGGCAATATTTATGCATATACTTAACATAACATATGAAATATTTAGCATAGAAAATCTAGAAATCTGCTTATTATTTTTTGAGACGTAGACTCAATTAACTGAATAACATTATTTTTCTGTCCTAGAAAAGGTGACTGAAAATAACATGGCATAGAACAGCCTCTGTGTTATTTTAAAAAAAAAACCAGCCTAATCTTTCTACTATAGAGTTAATGGTGGACACAAAAGTCATTTAATTAAGTCCTCTGAAATATGCAGGAAATCCAAATAAACTATCCTCAAGAGTTGGCTGTTCAGCTTTCTCTTTCAAAAATGCTTCCTGAGATAGAGAATGCACAATCCCCGAAGTATTTTGGGTCCTTATTTTGGTGGTAGCGGAAAGTAGTTCCTGGCCATATTTCTTATAGCATCAGTCTTCTTTTCCTTACATTGAACATTATAATTTCCCTCAGCCTTTTTTCATAATCATCCTTGTATTTCTCTTTTTTATTTTTTTTATTTTTTTAATTATATAAAATACAAAGAAAAGGAAGGAAAATAGGAAATTAAGGGAAGGAAAAGGAGCAGGGGAAAGGGGGTATGAGATACACCCCCTTATATTATATTTCTCTTCTGATCCTATATTTATATATATATATAATTCTGGTAATTAAAAAAAACAATTAAAAATCAAAAACATTGCAATTAACATTTCTTTTTGGGGGGAAATGCTATTGTAAAGAATGGTTTGACATAATGGGTAAAGGATCTAATTCTCATTACACACAGACTCCATTATTAGCAGATGGGGTTAGCATGTACATTTGGAGTGGGTAAGCGAGAAGGCTTGATGCAGTCCTGTGCCAAGTCAGACACTCATACACCAAGGACTTTAATTCTAAGACTTTGATTTGGGATTGTACAACCACAAACTAAGGCAGGCAGGGCAGGAGTGCAAGCATACAGTCAGAGCAACCAAGTGCCAGTCCTTAGGTGTCTTGCATGCACAGAGTTCCAAACATCCAGAGAATTAAGGAAGAAGCAGACGTCGTAGTCAGGTCATGGTCCACAAGTTCAAGCATGGATCATTAGGTAGGCCTGATTCAAAAGATAAGCAGAGTTTCCACAGACAATAGGATCCAGAGACAAATGCATACTTCCAGCAAATGAAGTTATTGTTTCCGGCAATATTGCTAGCAGCAATGATTCTTAGATGCGACAGGTGTAGCCAATAAAAGAAAGGTGGAGAAGCTGTGCCACATTGTCATGGATTCAGTCTGAAGAAAGGAGCACAACACTGAGGAGAAGAACCATGTTTATTGCTTTACAAGAAAGGCAGGCCCTGAACAATGGAAGAGCAAAGAATTGCTACAGAAGTTGAAGGCTACAAGGCGGGAAATCCTAGGGATTTGATTGGCTGGCCAGTCTGGGGAAGCTAGGCAGATCTATGTCGGAGTTCCTAGAATTCATAGAAAGCAAAACAAATCCTTCGGGATAGCAGAGTTGGGGAAGTCCATCATTAAAGGACATGGAAAGTTGAGATCATCGGCTGATACAGGTTAGAAAGTTTAGTTTCTCTGGGTTGCAATTCCCTTGTAAGACCAGCTCATAGGCTGTGTTGTGAGCTAGTGAGAAGGCTTCTATTCTTGGTTTAGATGGGATTGGAGGGGGCAGAGAGGTTTAATTTGGGTATGATGAGATTGGGCAAAGAGAGGAACATTTCTGCTATCCATCTCTAGGACTGGGAGGAGGGCCTGGATCCTCATCACTTGATGCTTCCAAGTGCCTGCATGATCCTGTCCCCGCCAGATGTCTGATTGCTAGTCTCCTCCTGAGACTATTCATTCAAGATCTCCAGAGTGTGTTTGTCCACAGACCCCAAACAGTGTCTTTCAGCTTGAGCTATTTCGTATCTGAGCTGACTGTGATCATGCAAGGATGTAGTAAAACTATAAAACTAATTGTTATAAAATATTTACTTCTGATGTATGAAACTAGGGCAACCATTGTTGTCTGCAAACCGGGTTTAGCCTGGCACAGATGCCAATCAGGGCCAGATAGGAGACGGAGTTCAAGGAACTTTTATTGAAGTACTTCAGCAAAAGGGTCTCACCAGCCAAAGGAACCAGTACAAAATTCTATACGGCTATGGCTAAGGAAGTTAACACCCTAAGAATCACTCATTGGTTCCTTGACAATAGTTTCTTTGGATTGGTTTCTTCTCCAGGTAGTCCTTGATTTATGACCAGAATTGAGCCCAAAATTTCTGTTGTTAAGTGAGACATTTGTGAAGTGAGTTTTGCTCCATTTTACGACCTTTCTTGCCATAGTTGTTAAGTGAATCACTGCAGTTGATTAGTTAGTAACCTGGTTGTTAAATGAATCTGGCTTCCCCATTGACTATGCTTGTCAGAAGGTCAGAAAAGGTGATCACGGGACCCTGGGACATAGCAACGGTCATAACTATCTGAATTTTGATCACATAATTATGGAGATGCTGAAAAAAAAAAACAATCCAGTCATAACACATTTTTCAGAACTGTTGTAACTTTGAACAGTCACTAAATGAACTGTTGAGGACTACCTGTACTTTACTATCCTTCATACATTGCATGTTTATGCTAATAACCCTTCTTATCAAAAGGGGGATGTGTGTTTTACTATTATAATAAGCTAGAGACGGGTGTCAAACTCGTGTCATCAGTTGCCGTCACATAACATTTCACAACATTTTCCCCCTTCATAGAGCTGGGGTGGGCATGGCCTATGTGTGATGCATCCGGCCTGCAGGCCGCCCGTTTGACAGCCCTGAGTTAGACCAAAGTTTATGTCTACATGCCTTAGCTAGCATCCTTTTAATGGTGTCCTTCCAACTTATTACTTTCTGTAACTTTCTTGTTGTTAGGCAGTAATGTCCTACCATTCCGAACTGGTCTTGTTATACTCATTGTGGCTGCAACTTTCTGCCTCGGCAATTCCTTTAACAAGCTTCCCTAATTCCAACCTGATACCTTCACCATAAAGGAAGAAAATAGCTTAAATGTCATGGATGGTAGAATAAAAGGCTTGTTAACCACAAGGCAACTTCTGCCAGAAACAAATCTTAAAAAAACAAAACAAAACCCACCAACAATTACTCTTGTTAAGGCTGTAAGTACCTGGTAATTTCCATAGTTAACCGCTGCATGTTGACAAGATGTTTGCTTGCAGTTTAATCTTAAGAAAACTTCATGGACACTGTGTGGGGTGGGGAGGGTATCTTCCATTATTTGAGGAACACCATTTTCTTCTGCTAAAAAAATAAAACTTTTACTGTATCAAACTTAGCCTGCTTCCTTGACTCTCCAGGTTAACAGATCCAGAGCAATCCAATTACCTTAAGGTCTGAAAAAGCAAGGGGCCTGGCCATCTGCCCAATTCTATGATATGGATTTGTCCATATCATCATTATATAAAAACTAAGTAGGAATAAAATATATACCCATTTTATAATACAATAATTGCAATTGTAATATTATTATAATATATAATCTAAAGTATAATATAATTTAGATTAGATGCTAATCTGTTACACAAAATAAGTGAAAAATAAAATATAATCAAATAAAAAGTAAATTTCTACATTAAACTACCTAAAACAACAAGAAAAAAATAACTTTTTTTTAACAAGAGGGGGAAATCCTACATTAAACTAAAAAAAATCAAGATAACAAAGAAAAGCATCTGAAAGAAAAGCTAACAACCCTTTTTCTAAATATACATATAGACAGAAATCCATTTGCAGATAGACAGATAGAAGCCAAATTACTAAGATTACATGCCTTTTTACATTTTTTCCCAAATAATGTTTCAGTTTTTAAATATTGTATTGAACCTAAACTACCATAATAAATCATACTATCCATTTCTGTCAGCTATATTGGTAGAAAACAAATTCAAAACTGATGGTTGATAAGTTTCATTAAGCCAATTTTTAAAGTTAGGGATATGGATATTGTTCTATTGGATTCAGAAATTTTTACTACCGGTTCTGTGGGTATGGCTTGGTGGGTGTGGCTTAGTGGGCGTGGCAAGGGAAAGGATACTGTAAAATCTCCATTCCCTTCCTACTCCAGGGGAAGGTTACTGCAAAAACCCCATTTCCTCCCAATCAGCTTGGGAGGCAGAGAATAGATAGGGGCAGGGGCAGTTAGAGGTGGTATTTACCGGTTCTCCGAACTACTCAAAATTTCTGCTACCGGTTCTCCATAACTGGTCAGAACCTGTTGAATACCATCTCTGTTCTATTAGTACACAACCACTCTTTTTACCACA
>JANHFK010006807.1:0-10521 GCA_036250565.1 Sibynophis collaris
GACACAGCTTCAGAGTATGCTTTGAAACAGCAGAGCAAGGCTGGAAGGGACCTCAGAGGTCATCTAGCCCAACCCCTGCTCCCTGGCAAAATGGACTGCTAAATTGGCCACAACCACCCAGTCACATGGCTACGCCCACCAAGCCATGCCCACAGAACCGGTAGCAAAAAAAATTAGATTTTACCCCTGGGGTGATCCCACCCATATATTATACAATATGTTTTAGCTGTCATTTTTTCTCATTTTGCCTCTATTTCTTTGTGTGTTTTTTCCTTCTTTCTTTTTCTCTCTCTTTTATGTATAATAGAGAAGTAAGAGAATAAGAATATTATTTTAAAAAACAAGCAAACCACATCACAATATTAGATACACAGATACAAACTTTGCAACTGTTTTGTAAGCTCTTCATTTTTTGGTTACCACCCAAGTGACTCCACTAGTTATTTCTTGACTGTTTACTTGATTATATCTATCTCATTGTCTCTTTATTAAGAATATGAAATTTGCAAGGTTCTTGAGAAACTGGAGACAAATTGCTTGAGATTAAAAAAAATAAAAATCTTGGAGAAATGTATTAAGGTTTCATGCTCAAGGTCTTAAAAAACTCTTTCAATTTTACTGCCTTCAATCATGTTTGTGATGTCATCAACTTTGTTATTGTCCTGGCAATTAGAAAGGATATAACTTGAGGCTGAAGGGAAAAGGGGACGGAGAAGTGAGAAAAAGTAGAACTGGTTGTACCAACTAACATTTGAAGCAACAACATTTGAAGCAATGTATCAAACTAGAGAATATGAAAATATAGTGATCTCATGCTCAGAGACAGTATGGTAACATATGCTACTGGTATATGTTGAGGAGGAATGGAAAGGATAGGCACCTACCACCAGCCAGGCTAGCTAAAATGTATAAAAAATTATCACGTAAATGCTGGAATTGTGATCAATTGCATCTACTACCATTTATGGTGGACATGTAGTTTAGTTTATTTTGATTTGTATACCGCCCTTCTCCTTTGCAGGACTCAGGGCGGTTTACAGTCGATTAAAAAACATTCAAGTTACAAAAGTTAAAAAACAATTAAAATAATTAAATACGACTGTATACCCCATTTAAAACCCCATTATAAAACCCGGTTATCCCATTATTTTAAAATCCCAGTTATTTAAACCCAAGCGAGGAGGTTATGAGAAGTAGTTGTCAGATGTAATTATGAGAGGCCAGCCGCTTTAAACAAATGGGTCTTGAAGGCCCGGCAGAAGAGGCCTTGGTCTGTGATTGTTCTTAATTCGGGGGGTAAGTCATTCCATAGGGTAGGGGCTGCCACAGAGTGGGGGTCGCCAGCCGGCATTGTTTGGCCGACAGGACCCTCAGAAGGCCCGCTCTGTGGGAGCGTACTGGTCTCTGGGAGGGGTTAGGGTTAGGGTTAGGGTTAGAAATGCAAAAAAATATTGGCAAAGGATACAAAAGTGGTTAGAAGAAATAATGGGACAGAAAGTGGAACTTAAACCAGAAATATTTTTATTAAGAATTATAAAAGAAGATTTGAGTAAAGGGTTAATGTATTTAACACTACATGTTATAACTGCAGCAAGAATAATGTATGCTCAACATTAGAAGAGTGAAAGCATACTGAGAGAATGGGAATGGGAATGGGAAATAATAAAGAAAATATTTGAATGTGCAGAACATGATAGATTGACTTCAGAACTGAAAAATAAAGGAGAGACAGATTACCATGAAGTTTGGAATAAAATAATTTATTCTATCAATGGTTAAATTCAAGGAATAGAAGTCAGATCAGAGAAGAAGAAAGATGTATAGAACAAAATAAGATGTAATATAATATGTATCTGTAAAATAGTAAATAGTAAGTAGTAATGTATATTGTAGTAGTAATGTAGTAATGTATATTGAAGAGACAATAAAGTTATGCTGTATCTTGTTTGGCGGAGATATCGCCAAGACAGTTCTTGGTTTGGTTTTAATAATAAAGATTTTTTAATTTTTTTTAAAAAAGAAAGGATAGCAACTTTTATTCCCTTCCTGAAGCTTCTGTTGGATCACTGTGAGAAATAAGATCTTGAAGTGATTTAGTCTGGTTTACCAGAGTTGTTCATATGGTGCATTCCAAATATGTAGTCTCGACTTTCTTTTTTCTTTTAACCAAATATTAGTTAGACTGTGTTTTTCTCTCTTCTCTTATTCAGCTGAATGATTTAGGAAAATTGACAGTCATTTCAGTTCAGTATTCACAATGCCTGTAGATTTTCGGGGGAATATTTTCGGGGGACTATTTTGTTTCACTTCATTACCTGGACCTATTGATCTTTTCAGTGGGATCTTCAGGCAATTCCACCATTATTGTAGCAAAGCTGTGTCTACAATAAGTGCTTGGCAAGTTCCATGAAGAACCAGTTTAGAATCTTGGGATAAATAGCTCTTTACCAGAGAACTGAGTAGATAATTTGGTCTAGGAATCCCTTACTCGGCTAATTATTGCTGACTATAGAGAGTGTGCTCATCTCTATTTCAAGGCCATTGAGCCAGCGCTGTCCAGAAGACATTGCTGCAGTCATGTGGCCACCATGACGTCACAGAGTGCTGTTACCTCCCCACTGAAATGGTACTTATCTACTCTCATTTGCCTGCTTTTGAATTCCTAGGTTGGCAATTCTTCGCTGGGGCAAGGACAGGAACTCATCCCATTGTATGGCACTCGGGTTTCAAATCTGGGCTGCCAGTTTTTCAGTCTTAACTGCTGAGCTACTGTACTCTCCAATATATTGGCATAAATTTGGTCTGGATAAGACATGAAATCTTACATCTTACATGCCACTGCCTTTGTAGCTTTGCAGGAAAAGTTTCCAAGCAGTAGTTGAAGAAGAGAAATAAGGAACTAAGTTAAATGCTGGATGAATTTTTCTTTTCTATAAAACACATTTGATATAAGGAAATGTCAAATTAAATTGAGGCAGTGTTTCTTTCAGATGCCGTATCAGACTGTAGAACGATCTGATCTCAAAGTGTTTAAAATATTACGCTTTTCTCTGGCTGTACTTTGACAGTGGATCAGGTAGTCAGACATCATTAACTGGAAGCAAGTTTTAGTTTGGTCACCTTCTGAAACACATTTCATCACTTCTGTCATGAGATCCAGCTGATTAAGTTCTCACTTCTTCTCTCTCACTATTCTATTTTCACAATCTCTCTTGTTGTTCACTCTTTATAAATCCAAAAAAATACATTTCAAAGATGAACTCCCTCTCTTTGCAAAAGTTTTTCCCTGCAAGTATGTTTTGAAAAAATAAAATTAGCTAATGCTTTCAATGAGTTACATAGTAAACAACCTGTGAAGATCAAACATAATAACAATTGAATTTATTCCAAAAAGCAAAATATTTTTTTAGAAAAGTTTAAAGGGAAATTGGGGAAAAAATGCAAATGAAAATGACAAAAAGATCTAGCAGTCTGGACTCGGAACAGCTACAACAAGAACCTGAGAGAAATACCATGTTAGGCATTACAGGTAATGACTTTTGAGATACATTCTTGGCATAAATGTGGATTATAAATACCTCATGTGGCATATAAATGGAACAATTGTTCCTCAAAAAAGAAGAAAATTGTTTCACCATTTTTAAAAGGTGAAATGATTTATAGACCATTTGCAAGAAACACATACTCGAAAAAAAATCATACAGGTATGATTGACTTATAACCAGTCAAGTTAACAGAAAGTTTTAAGGTTTGGAACTGAGCAGCAGAATACAGAATTTGAGTTGAACTATGAAAAAAAGGGTGAACATGTAATTGCTAAAATGTATAAACTTTTATTGAAAGTTGAAATGGAAAAAAAACAAGTGAAAGATTATAATAAAATGGGCTAAGAATTTTAGGCATAGCATATTGGGGGAACATGTGGTTAAAATGGGGATATATGTGGTTAAAATGATTAAAATTTATATTATGTAATAACTTAAAATAATTTTTAATAAATGATGCAATGTTAGTATACGACTTAGTATACTACGACTAAGAAAAAATGTATAGAATTATTAATGTACTTTTATGTTCGAAAGATGCACAATGTGAAGGGTGGGTTTGTTTGTTTGTTTTTTGTTTGTTTATTGATTGATTGATTGATTTATTTATTTACTTACTTACTTATTTACTTATTTATTTATTTAACTGAAAAAGAGAAAAATGATCTTGTGATTTATGAGTGTTGAGACCAGAAAGCATAGCTTATGGAAGGAAAAAATTATAATATTAGAGAGAAGGTAAAATTTAAATATATCTTTAACTGCTGTCAAGGAAATCTGAAGCTATTTCTTTAGAATTTTCCCTTCCCTTTTCCTCTTAATACCATGGATCAAATCCAGGGTTAGTACTGAGTCCTGTAAGCAATCATTGAGAAAGTATAGAAACTCATTCAAACTCACCATTTGGACCACTGTCTCCATTTCTTCCACACATTTTCATTCTTTCTGGTGAATGTACAAATTTAATATTTTTCTCTCTCTCTCTGTCCCTCCCTCCCTCCCCGCTCTCTCTCTTATAACTATCTTCTATCATCTGTCAGTCATTTATCATCTATCTTTCCACTTGTCTATCTGTCTCTGTCTGTCTATCTGTCATCTGTCTGCTCTATCCACCATGACAACCATTGTCCTCTCTGCTGGGACTGCTAAAGAAAGAACTTCATTTCATTGAAATTTAATATATGGCTCCATCTGACCATAATTGCCCTTAAAGCAACGAGTCTTCCTGCTTCCTCATTTGTCAAACTCCCAGCATTAAATTCTTATGTTATAATTAAAGTGAATGAGGAAATTGTTCTGCCTACAAGAGCCTCATTATTCCAAGCTGATTAATGCTACTTCAGACTCCACATTGAGGACGGAAGCTATAGAATTTAAGAGGCAGCAGTGGCTTTTCTCTGAAATTTTCTGCAATCTTTTCTGTTCAATGAGGGAATATAGTTTAGTATTCAATCACTAAGGAAGGCTTAAGCCATCTGATTTAGATAAACAGTGCTCCATATAATTCTCTAGATTTGAGATGGGGAAAAGGTTTTTACAAAAAAAACAACACACCACATTTGTGAAGAAACTAATTCGTCTGGCTTTGAACAGAAAAGGCTGTAGGATTTACAGGCAAATGGGTGGTATGGTTTGTTCATCAACATACATTCATATAAATCTATATTACCCTATAAATTTGGAAAAAGAGCTTGGTTATTAAAGATACTCAGGCCTCTTGAAAAAACCAATAATGCCAAAGCTTTTCAGAGAACTTTGAAGTTGAACTTTTTAAAGCAATTCATATTTTCTTAAGATAGTTAAAAGTGTACTTTCTATAAACAAAGAAGAAGTGTTAATAGCTAACGTGGCACAAAATGTAAAACTCCTGAAATGGAAAAAAATTAAAGGAATTGGATTATATTTCTTGGACACATAGACAATTCTCTTTAGACCAATTGTTTATTCTTATATAAGCCAATGTTATGCCTAATGCAGGTTTGCAAAAAAAACTTTGTTAGAGGTATTTCATACATACCTGCTATCAGGGGTGAAATCCAGCAGGTTCTGACGGATTCTGGAGAACCGGTAGCGGAAATTTTGAGTAGTTGGGAGAACCGGCAAATGCCACTTCTGGCTGGCCCCAGAGTGGGGTGGGAATGGAGATTCTGCAGTATCCTTCCCTTGCCACACCCACCAAGCCACACCACGCTCACCCAGCCATGCTCACAGAACCGGTAGTAAAAAAAAAATGGATTTCACCACTGCCTGCTATCTTTAAGTGAACTTAAAGATATGCCTTCTGCATAGGAATATATGCATTCAGTCACTGAGCTACCGAACTCAGATTCTGCTTTTATATGAGAAAAAAATATGATATAGAAATAAAGTAGATCAAGAACCTACATATTACAGAGCACCTGGAAATCAATGAGCGTCACAGATCACTCTGAATGGATAGTGGTCATTTTCCCTCCACTGAAACTCCCATCTCAAATGCATACTTTAACTTTATCCACCTGTTTTGCATAGAACATGTATCAATTATGCAGAATGGATGCAGTAAACTATTTCCATCCTTGACTGCAACACTTCTATTGCCAAATTCTTTCATTATCAATAACCTTAGCTATGCCTATGAAGCCATTAATGATTAATTCATCCCCAAATAGTAATGATGGAGCCTATCATGAATAATACAAATAAAGATGTTTTTCCTTCTCGAAAATCTTTTTTGCATTTAGCAGCAACTCTCTTTCCTTTGTTTATTTTTGTTCAAATTTAACCATTGTTAATATGCAAATTTACAGTAGCTACAGTAATAACTCCCAGAAGGGAAGGACAGAGGCACCCTTGGGTTCTGTTTAGAAAATTGGAAATGAAGGGTGATTAATGCATTGGTATTAAAAGCATTCCCTTCTTACAGCCTGACGATTGTCTTCTTTTGACCAGCTGTTCCTATATTCTTTTTTATTAGTACTGGAACATCTTCAGAGAATTTCAAGGACAAACAATGTTACATGTTATCTTCAGCATCATCAGACTGTGGTATTTCTATTTTTCTTTCACTGTTTGCACAAAATTAGACATACTCCTAATACAGTTGTAAACTTTGTACCCAGCAGGTTTAATACAGGAAGAAAAAAATAAATGTTCATCTGTGAAACACTTTTCCCCAAACATCATTTTGTCCATTAGATATGGTACCACTGTCTTTGATTAAAAAAAATAGGGAAGCCATTAACTGCCTGTAACCTTCTACTTACTTACTTCTGAGGCAGAAATTGTTCTGCTTTTTAGCCTGGAAATATTTCTGCACTCCAAAATATCCAGTAACTCCTTTGCTGGTCCAGTATCAACATTGCTCCATCTACCTGTAAATTGAAACAAAAACAAATTAGATTCCAACAAGACCCATCCCTTTGCAAGAAGTTGATGTACAAATGTTCATGGTCTGGAGCCATGTCTGCTATGTAGTCATTTGTCAAATTCAGCTTAACTCCTATTGATGGATATGTGTTATTTTATGTATTTATTTATGTACAGTTTTAGTTTCTTTCTTAGTAGATATTGTTGAAGAGGAATGGTGTGGCTAAAATTCAGAAGGGAGTCTGGTCACATCACATTTTTTTATATTAACAAATTTTATTAAAAGACATAAGCTTTCATAAGTTATAACTCATTTCACCAGGGCTGGGAGGGAGGTGGCTGGAAAGAGCAATTTTTAATCAAATCTGTTAGTCTGAAAAGGTGCTACTGAACTTCTACTGATTTTTAATTTGTTTAGTCAGAGCACTGGTTATTTATATGTTTATTTCGGTCACAGCTTAGCAGATATAGTATGCTTCATATTATTTGTATGGCACAAAAGGGGAGTTGAAAACCTTGTCTTCCCTTGAATAAGATGAACAATCAATATACCAATGTTATACCACCTGCCATGAACACCAGTTGTGTTATTAACAAGTGAATGCTACAACAGAGAATCCACATCGATGGATGTCTTTAGACTTTCACATGCTGTGGCCTTCTAAAGGGCTGAAATGTTCTCCTCAAATCTCCCACTGTTTTGATTTAAACTGGAAAAATGGGGGTTTCAGGCAGACTGCTGCTTTGCTCTATCCAAATACACTGGCAACAGGGTTTGGAAAGACAATTTTTAAGAATTCACTGTGCTAGGAGTTAAATCTCTCTGTTGATGAAACTTTACAACATGACATCTACATTACATTAGTCTTCAGTTTTCCCTACAGGGGTCAGTACTAAATTATAATATAAAAGCAGTGGGAAGGTTTTCCCCCAAAATCTTACACAAAGAAATATTCATTTATAGTGCATTTCAATCAAATAAAATATGATTAAAAATGGACATATGTCAACTTGTAAAACATTGCACAAATAATAGAACACACTTGATTTACACTCTTCCTGACATCTAGGTTTGTGGGCCACTCTCCTATTTTGTCCATCGAATCCATATTGCTACACAGCTTTAGTGGTTATAAAGAATAAAAGGCTCCATTTTTTAAACTTTGAAAATGGTAATTGTTCTTTTAACTGTAATAAAAATGAAAGACTTCAGTAACTACAAATCTTAACATAAGATGGTTTATGGTTTTTGGAAGGTCAAATTTCCATCAGACCAATTTTTTTCTCCTCAGAACATTTTTACTTGAATAGCCGGATAGCCTTTCTCAAGACGGTTTTACACCCAACTCTGTGCCACCCCATTCCCTTTCACTAGAAGACAGAAGGAAATAAATCAACTCCACTGTCAGGCCTCTGATTAAGTCATTCAAAAGCTGAAATGTTTTTGTTTAATGGATACTTCTCATCACTACATATAGACAACTGAATAATTTCTAATTATGAAGCTATGTTATTATTTGGTATTCAGTGAAAAAGATTAGAATACAGCATCTTGACATCTGTGACTCTTTGAGCAATATTTCTTCAGAAACTAAACCAATTTGTTTCCTTTTACTTTAATTTTGTTGTTGTTGTGGCACCTGCCTTCTGGCAGAGCACCTCCCAATGATCCTACAAAGGATGTCATAAGTACTTGAAGTCCACTTTGTTGTCAGACATGTTGTAGGTTATTTGTTGAGTCCCTGGTGATGTATTTATATATGAAGAGTGTAGGCGATAATAACAGCTGGACAATATTTAGGTAACATAGAGGAGATACTTTTTTGAGGGCCTGCTTAAATGTTCCCCTCTGATTAGGGAGAAAAATAGGCCCCAAATGATATTCCTTGCCCAACTCTCAGATTCAAAGAAAGCATCAATGGCAGTGGAACGTTTCCCATCCACCATCATTTTATTTCTTCATAGTTGCCCAGACAGATACATCATCCTAACAGATATGGTCCTCCTTATTTCAAACTTAATTGTAATTAAAATGGTACAATATTTTGAGATCACTTTTAGTATAGATATAATTCAACTGTTGTATGCATTACTCTACCTTGCTATTTTGTGGGAAGGAAAAAAATAAAGAGTAAAGAATAAAAGAGAAAAACCTGAAGGATTACTTGATTTAAAAGATGAACCATTCATCTTTCTATTCTATTCTAAACCTTACAGGAAAATTGAACAGGTGATTACATATGTGCCTTTGGTTGATTTTAATAAAAAGCTAAAGCATGTTTTGTAGAATAAGACACGATAGGCTTGATTTATACTGAACATAAGTGATCAACTGTCATAATCTATAATGATTGAGTTCTAGGTTTTTTAAAAGGAATGACAATTGCCTTGGGCCGTACACATGGAAAAATCTGCAACTAAAGTATTATTCGGCATTTGAAATGTTCAGATGAATTGATATTTTTCATTCAATAATAATAAAAACTAATTAGTTGCAATGTAATGACAAGAATTACTTCAGTTATTCAGGTTTCCTCACACAATCACAGTTCTACACTATTGATTTCAGTGGAGAACAAACAATAATGAAAATTACATTGATGTAGAATGGAGTGTGAAGAAAGGGTGTAGTTAATGTGAGAGAGGTACTCCAATGAACCTTGTATTTCATTGATTCACTCAACACACTAAGCCAAATAAACTATACTATAACTTATAAATAAAGCTGTACTATAGCATGCTTTGAAAAGCATGACTACCCTACTAGCTGAGGGCTGTGCAATGAAATACAGACTTACTTTCACTGTTCTACTGCTTCCCCCTCTCTCTAGAAATGAAATGCCTTGGCTTTGTTTCAGAGTGATTGTGTGGCATATAACTGGCTGGCTTTCAGGTTGTTGAATGAGGTATACTTTAGGACAGCTCTGCCTTTACCCGTGAGGGTGGAAATAGAGCCAGAATGCATGCTGCTCGAAGCTGTGACTAATCTTATCTATTCAAAAGCTAACCTCCAATGCCAGAATATATTAAGGGACACTAGAGAGATTCACCTCATGATATTCTATTCCATTCCATACTGTTAAGTGACAAATTTACAATTTAGTATAATTTTTATAAAGTGAGGACAATGATAAATATTTCAGGTTTGGTTCAAACATACATTGATTTTCATATAGTATCAACAATTTCATGCAGTCTACCTACCAAATTTAGACAGTAAAGGCATTTTTAAAAAAGTGACTAGTGCAGAAAAACTAGAAGTTTTACTTTCTTTGTATATGTGAGTGCAGTATCTCTAGATACTGATGAATGATGTAAAATATGTGACTTTGTTTTTTATTCCAGTGTCAATGTAATTTTTCCTCCAAATTTCATACTAACTTATGAATATATGCATTTAAACTCAAATAGAGAAATATTGGAATGTTCCATCTATGGCTAAGTAGACCTGATATATCTCTATTTGGAAAACTATCTTTTGGATTTTCAGATAAAACAAAAATGGGACTGTGCAAGGCATAGCAATTTATTTATTTATTTTATTTTATTCAACTTTTATACCGCCCTTCTCCTGTCGGACTCAGGGCGGTTCACAGTCGGTTCAAAAACACATATTACAAAAGTTAAA
>JANHFK010006807.1:45331-57292 GCA_036250565.1 Sibynophis collaris
TTTATTTATTTATTTATTTATTTATTTATTTATTTATTTATTTATTTATTTATTTATTTATTTATTTATTTATTTAAATCTGTTTTTTTATTATTTTATTTCCTCTTCATTATGTATGTAAACATTTTCATACTGTCCTTCATTCTGTAAATAATGAGAACCCTCTTAATAAAACCACATCAAATAAAATAAAATGTAGTACTTATCTAAAATATACATCCTCATAAGGGAATTGGAGATTAACATCTCTGAGCAAAAGTTTGATCGAGCAACAAAATTAACTTCAGCAAATTTCCAGAAGTCAAGAAGGATTTATCAAGAATAAGACTTACTTCACTGAAAAGATCTAGTAGCTTCCTAACTAGGTTATGAGAATGTTGAAGACTTAATATATGATTTCATGTATTGATTTCAGCAAACAAATCTGATTAACAAGCTAGTGAAATCTAAGCGGGATGTATAACAATTAAGTGGAAATTAAAATTTGTACTCAAATCAATAGCTTCTTATGCATCTGGAGGGAGATGTGGTACCACAAACTTCAGTCTTGGGTTTTCTATCAATTAACCTATTTTCTTAATAATATGAAAGCAGAGTGAAAGGAAAAAAATGGCAGGTGACCCTAAATTGGATTCTATAATTCATAGAATGCCATCTTTCTAACCCCTTACTCCATGCAGGAATCTTTTTTTTAAATCTTCCTCAATTACCTAGCCTTTATTCGAACACTTTCATGAAAGGAAGCCCATCAATTCTCTAGATAATTAATTCCACTGTCAAACTGCTCTTATTGTTAAGAAGGCCTTCTGCTATTAAATCAGAATCTCGCTATCTATAAAATAAACCCATTCTTCTTTGTCCTTTTCTCTGAAGCAATAAAGAATAGGTCCTGATATTTTTCTGTCTAACACGTTTTCAAATCTTTGAAGAGTGCTACTATGTCTCTACCATGTCTGCTTACAGTTTTCTTTTGTTAAAGGTAAACGTTATCATTTTCCTTAATCTCTCCTTAGGTGCTATTCCCCTGCTCATCCTTCTTATACCTTGTTCCTCCAAATCATTAATAAAAATGTTGAATAGTATAGCCCCCAAAATTAGCACCTCACTAATTAAAAACTAAAATAAGGTTGTGTTAGCAGGACTTTTCACTCATAATCAGTGGCATATCCATTTCTACATCCATTGGAGAATGGCATGAGGATTTGTCCTTTGGTCCTCGCTGGCTGTCTTAAAGACTACTGTGGAAATGATAAAATAGTCTATAATGAGGGGATAGTGACAGCAAGGACACTTAATTTTCCTTTTATTGTTCATCCCCCTACACAAATTACCTCAGAATGTAAATACGGTACATAGAAAGAACAGGTTTGACTCTAGTGGCCTTAACATAGACAGAATCAATACAAAATTCTGTTCCATAATCTGTGTTCCTTAACAGTACAGACTATCACTCTTATCACCTAATTGCTGGTATGAATGTGTATGGAAGCAACAATTCATTCAACTAAACTCCTGAAACAAATAACTAAAAAAACCAGACCATTTATTTCATTTGCTTCTTATCCCAAAAATGAAGGCAGAAGTGGTGCACAGCAAGACCATGCAAAACTTCAGTTTGGACATTTGATTTGGAAAAGAAATCTATTAAACTTTAGAATTAGAAGCTCCTTCAGAAGTCAGGTCAACAATTGGAATTGATTTGACTTTCCAAATCAAATTGCTCCAACTGAAGTATTTAATTCAAAACATCAAATCAATTGACTTTTCAAGTTGAATCAATATTGCAGAGTGAGTCAACTTGATTCAATCAAATCAGCCATTCAAATCAAATTGCAACCAATTGTACGCAGTTTGCAGCTGTCTTTTTTTAAGGTGTGGAGAAAAGTACAGAACTTGATTGTAGATTTCTTAATCTAGTTTCAGATTTTCTATTGCAATACTCATTGTGAATTGTCTCTTCTTAAAAAAAAGAAAGAAAGAAAGATTAATGGTGATAGTCATACATTGTGTGGACTTTCCACTTTTTTTTACTTTGAGATCATACATATTTTCTAATACTAAGGACATCTATGACTTTTAAAAATGGTCAGGAGTGTACTTCTGTTGTTCCTTCAGTATTTAGCATGTGATCAGCACTGAAAGAATCTGCTACATTTTTATTATTGCAACACCAGACTAATTACCAGCAAACTATTGAGCTAAATTCATCTATCTTGGAAAAGTGCCAGTTATTTAATTTTAATAAAAGTTAGGTTTACATTGTTGTAATCTGCTGGAAGAATGAATAATATGGAAATAAGAAGCATCTACTATCTTAGATGTCTGATCTCTGATTTACATCTGCCAGGCAGATAGTGGGTGGTGGAGGGAAATGAGTAAATGAGCATTGCCACACTACAGCACAGACGCTGTCTCTTTTGTATGTGCATTATGATATTGCATGTCTGCATGTAAGAAATACAGTTTTAAGTTGTGACATCATGATACTCACTTCATCATTCTGATGAAACTGTTGAGTAGGTTTGAGTTATGGTGAGCACAGCATTGTTCATTCCTGTCAGCCTTCTTAGCTAAACCAGCGAGATCTAGATCAGGGGTGAAATCTACTTACCTTCGCTACTGGTTTGGGTATGCTCCCGTGTGGAAACATGTGCGTGCTATACGGGCACCTCTTCTGCACATGCACAGAACCTTCTGAGCACGTGCAGATGGTTAAAAACTGGGATGTAATGACGTCTCGGCGGGTGGACAGAGCCTCCCGCCGCCAGCACTACCGGTTCAGAGAAGCGGATAGAACCGGGGGGGGGGGGATTTCACCGCTGGTCTAGATGAACCAATTCTACTTCTTTGCAGACTACATTAACAGAATTTGGCACGTCTGAAGGTACAAACCTCCCACTTCCACTTTTATCTGCTTGACCTATTAAAGTGGCCGCTTCCTAAGTTTCTCAGACCATTAAGCCACTAGGGATTCTTCCCTCTCTTGCCAGTTTTAGGTAACATCCCCTGTCATCCACACATTTCATTACAATTTCCATTTGTTTACTGAAGTAGTGTAGCAGTGAAAACTACATTTCAATTATAATAGGGCATAGAGAAGATCTGACATCTAAAAAAATACAGAAATCTATATTTAACTAATACTAGGGGAAGGTTGGGTGTCAGATTTGGTGGTTTTAAAAGCCCCACTTCTCTGCCTCGTTATCAAGCATGACTCAGGCAAGTCATTTTCTCTCAGGTTGGCAAATTTTACATGTAGAATGGAAGACCTATAAAGACCTATAAAATGAGGGGTCCTTGGTGCTCACTGAGCTTGCTTTTATTTGCATACCTAGAAAAATACAGACGAAATGATAAGAATGTTCAAATACAAAGATCTCAGATCTAATGACTTTTTTAAAATGTGGTACGTACTTTTCCACCTGGAATCATGCTTTGTGTGCAGTGGTTTTACAAGGAGACACTTCTGAAAAATATGTTTCTTTGTAGCATGAATCAACCATAGCATTTCCCCCATTAATTCCAGAAGGCACGTGCTTCATCACATAGACACTTTCTTTGGAGAAGGTCATTAGACACAAGACCTTGTGGACAAAAAATGATTGATTATATAGTGAAAAGAGGTGGATGGCAGCCAAACGTTTTTGATGCAGTTTTCAGAATGTCAGAAACAAAATTTACATAAATGATAATGCAAACCTGAGTTCATATTGGTTTTGCATTAAAAATAAAAAGTAACTTTCTCATCACCAGGCTTAGAATCAGGCAAAGAAGATTGAAATCATTCACGGTTCTTACTTATAAGCAAGTTGACCTGATAAACACAGTTGTTGGACTGTGGATTAAAAGTTGTAGAGTTGTAGAGTATAACATTTGAACTGTAAGATATTTGAATATATTGGCATAAAATTGTTTGGAAGTAGTCTGAATTTGGAGGGTTTTGAAGCTGTTATTTTGGGATGGAGAAACCAAATGATATCTTCCATTGGAATATAAATAAAATAGAAGCATTACAACATCATTTCATTGCTTTATTTTATTTCATTTTTTTGTATCGTCAGGAAAATGGCTTGACTTTTCACTACTGTAAATGCTATTTTCCAATGGCAAAAGGGGACCAAAGGAAGAATTTATATTCTCCTAGTCAAATCAAAATTCATTCACACACTTTAGATTTGAGGCATCTCTTTTGTCTGGCCTTGTATTAAAGATACTACTTTTATGCTGAATTGTGTTCCAAAAATGTGGAACTTGGCTGTTGTTAAGGAACTTTCCTTATATCAGATATGAGGAATTGAGAATTTGAAAGAGGCCAATTTTATCTAGTGGTTAAGGCACCCAATTAGAAAGTGGGATACAATGAGTTCTAGTCCTGCCCATGCCTTGAAAGCCAGCTGGATGACCTTGAACCAGTTACTCTCTCTAAGCCCAGTCCACTTCACAGGGTTGCTGTTATAGGAAAAATAGGAGGAGGAAGTTGTGTTGGCTATCTTCACCACTTTGAGTTAATTATATACATAAGAAAGGTGTGATACAAGGTGTGATACAAATAAATAAAATAATGATCCATTTTTTTAACAAGCAACTCAAATCAAACCAAACCAAATGTTATAATTGTGGTCAAAGCTCAGAATGTGAAAATAAAACTGAGTAAGATGAATAAAACTAGAAAATAAAATTAATAAAGTAGAATTAGGGGTCTAGATTCATACTGATGGATTTGTCACATTTGCACCAGTTGCTGCCATGTGCTCACTGGAGCCACACAAAACTTGGCTTCTGTGTGGATAAAAGCATGAACGGGATCTGAACAAAGAAGATGGAAGTAATATATTTCTGTCTTTCCTGAAAGAGTCTGCTTGACGGTAAAATTGACTCCTTAGACAGATCCCTGTGAAATTACCTTGAAACAATATATGCTGTTTCTATTTCTCAAAAGTCACATGGGCAGAGTATCTTAATGAATCTACCTTATAGGAATGCTGATGGAACCTCATTGTGCCTAGCTCTCAAAAACTCCTTCTTTAAAAAGGCATTTTATCCGCTAATTGAAAAATGATGCAAAATATTTCCGAACAGATTTCATAATGCCTTACAAAAATTGGGGATTTTGTTCTAATTTGAATTTTTCTTGTATTGTTTACTACTTGATATACCAAAATGGCTCATAATTTTTTCCCCCTTTGTTTTGTTTGATATTATTTTGCATTAGTTGCATTGCTTTATTTATCTTTATAGTTTGTTCTGGGTTTTAGTTACTGTATATTGTTCTGGCTTTATTTTCACGAATAGTTTGTCCTTGGTTTTGAAGTGGGTTGGTGTTGAGAGTTATCTGCAAATAAATGAATAAAGATTTTGTCTATTTTTAGATATGCCACTGTCTAAGATGGATGCTGAGCCCTGGTTTCATAACAAAGAGGAAGGAGAGAAATGTGAATGCAGACAATATAAGCTAGCACAGTGACCATGCGTGGAGGATGAAAAGGTTTTACAATGAAATGCTATTTGTCATATAACAGTATACCCGGATACATATATTTATCCAAACTAGGGATGGTAAAGTCTTCTTCCATAGGACCTGTTAAATTACTGAGTCTGATCCTCTGCTCAATGAAAGATCCAAATTAAAAGAACTACTTGATGTCTACCCAGTCTGGGATAGACTGCATCTCCTACAGCCATTGGTTTTGCTGTCAATAAGCTCTTAACTTCAGAAAGGTTTTCCTAACATACCACTAGAGTCTGTGTTCACGTAACTTCAATTCTGTATTCTGTATCAAGAGATGATAGAAAAGAGATGCTATTTTCTGGTTAGTTTGCATTCAGATATTGAATAAAACGCTATTGTTTCCTGTTTTAGTCAGGTACTTTCAAGAATGAACATATCTGCTTCCCTCTGTTTCTCTTCATATATGTCACTCAGGGGTGTGTTCCATTTACCTTTGCTACCAGTTCACAACCGGAGTGCGCACGTGGTGCTTCTGCGCATGCGCAGAGCATCTATGATTATGTCCGGGCGGGTGGGCGGAGCCTCCCGCCACTGCTACTACCAGTTCGCAAGATCCGGAGCGAACCAGTAGGAACCCACCACTGATGTCACTGACAATGTTACATTGTGGTACTACTCCACAATGAGATTGGGACCTTTCTGCTCTCATTTTGTCATCTCCATTCAGTAGTACATGTGTTTCTGATTCAGTGTGGCACAGAGAAATTTGCAAACATTCAAACATAAAATGCAACAGTGAAGTTCTACATAGCTTGTGACTGAACTTTTCCCCACTGTAAGGAACTCTTGCTCAGCCCCACTCCCAGCAGATGGGTTTTATCCATCATTCCAGCTTGTTGATAAGAGAAAAGAGACTTAAGAATTTTGCAGATCCCCTGCAAATGCAGGTCCATGCAGGGTCTTTCACAAATAATCTGACAACTATACACTATTCTATTGATTTCACTTTAAAGGTAGCTGGGATTGACCTGAGCTGTTTTGATCAATTGCAAATTCAGTGACTTAGATATTGCAATTTGCCCTTTCTACCTCTGGAATCCAATATATATTTCCCTTGAATTTTTCCTTTCCTCCCCTCCCACACAACTAAGACTACAGGAAGAGATGGGTCAGATGAGCACACAAGGTGTATAGGGCATTCTAAGAATTGAAAATAACTTAACTTCCACTTTTAAACTCCTACAAAGCCAATGCAGCAGCTTGGGAGCTGACCATTGGAGAATAAAATAGAAAGTCTCCCCCCCCCCATTTTGATTTAACCTATGATTGCATTTGCCTTATTGAAAGTAATATAACTCTGCTTAGTCAGATTCAGCTTGTGATCAACTACACTTCATGCATTGCAGAGATGGCCTTGGTCATGTTTATTGATGACCTATGGCAGAGCCAGTACAGAGGTGGTTTGTGCTTCCTGATCTCTCAGCAGCTTTTGGTAGCATTTGATCTCTTTCTGACACAACTCCAAGAATTGAAAATTGGAGCCCCCACATAATAGAGGTTCTCTTCCTTTCTTCATGGACAGTTCCAGTCAGTACTGAGTATCTGTGGACATATCATGAACAGCTATCCAGAACATGTAGGCAATCTTCCAATCTCTCCTTATCCAGATAGGTTTGAATGAACTGGCCTAGTCACTCGTTCCTTGGTTCTTTGCCGTGATCATTGGCTCAACTTTCACAGTTTACCATAACTCCCCTGGAAGCCCAGCTAGCTTCTAGCCTTGGTAGCTTGAACATTTAAATAAATAAATATTAAATTCTTTAATTTTTCATATAAAATATTAAGTATAAAAAATACTTGTAATATTATGGTTCATCACACAATAAGCCAGATTCTCAGACTAGATTTGTCGTTTTCATTCAGCTATTGAGTCCTTTCCAAGGACCTGGAATAGGCAGAAGTGGATGTTTGATACTCTTAAAGATACAGGATGTAAGCTGTTCCCAGCAAAGCTGCCTTTTGCAATTGACTGGTGGTGATTTTGTCAATGTCGATGGTGTTCAAATGGTGCTTCAGTTGTTTTGGGATTGTACCCAAAGCGCCTACTACTATTGGTACTACTTTTGCTTTCTTCTGCCACAGTCATTCTATTTCTATTTGCAGGTCTTTGGAATTTGTTATCTTCTCCAGTTCTTTTTCTTCTATTCTGCTGTTTCCAGGTATTGCTACATCCACTACCCAGACTTTTTTGCCTTTCTTATTGACCACTGTTAAGACTGAGGTGTTATATGGCAAGAATCTGTCTGTTTGAATTCTAAAGTCCTAGAGCACTTTAGTTTGTCCATTTTCTAGGATTTTTTCTATTTTATAGTCCCAGCAATTCTTCCTTGCAGGCAAATGGTATTTCTTGCAGATCCTCTAATGTGCCATTGTTGCTACTTTTTCATGCTGTTGTTTGTAGACAGTCTGTATAATCTTCTTGCAGCAGTTAACCAGGTGATCCATCAGCTTTTTTGCAGAGGCAGCATTTGCTATTTGTGGCTATCTTCTCAGTTCTGGCTTTGTGTGCATTAATTCTGGCTAATGCAGTATTATCATTATGGTTCATTGCATAATAATTCATTCAGACTGGATTTGGCATTTGTTGAATACTTCCCAAGGACCAGGGATAGGCACATGTTTTTGATTGATGGTATTAAAGGTATTGTTGCAGGATGTGCCAAGTAAAGTTGTCCTTTGCAATTTGACCGATGGTGATTTTGTCAGTGTTGATGACAGTGTTTTTGTCAATATTCAAATAGTGCTCCATTTTGTTTTGGGATTACACCCAAGGCACCTATTACTATTGGTATTATTTTTGCTTTCTTTTGTCACAGTCTTTCTACTTCTATTTCATTATCATTATGTCACCATTCCTGTTCCTGCTATTGTTCTTATTAACTTTTCAATGGGAAGAAAATGAGAGTTGTGAATCAGAATATTCTTTTCCTCTTGTGTTTGCAAAATCTAATGTAAAAGAAAAAAAACAAAAACTTGTATCTTGTATGATTAAGATTTTGAAGGGGCTGGAGTTTTTGGTTTGTTTGTTTTTTGCCATCATTCATACACAATAGCTGTTTTGTTTACTTTATATCCTGAAAATAGGCATTTTGCCTTAGGGATAGTTTGTTTTTCCAACTATATCAAAGCGTGATTACCTTGTTCTTTTTATAATTAGAGAAGAACACTCTATTTCCAGGCTTGAGCTTTTGCTACCATCCATCATTTAACTTGCTGGATACTAGCAAGCCCAAAGGCACTACGAAAACTGATGGATGCTTTTGATCCCCAGAGTTGATAGAAGAGCAATTGGTTTATATGGCATAAGATTCCTGCTTAGAACAGACTGGCTGTTGGCTAGGAAAATCATAATCCCTATATAAAAATAGATTACAAATCCAGGTAGTTTTTTCAATGGCAGAGTTTCTCTTCATTGGTGAAAGTATAAAGATGTAATGTACTGTCTTTGAATACAAGTAGTCCTCAACTTACAACTACAATTTTTATTGTTAAAAAAATTTTAACAAAAATTTTTTATTGTTAAGTGAGACAATTATTAAATGATTGTTAATCATTATTAACCTTTCTTGCCTCATTTGTTAAGTGAATCACTTCAGCTAATAAGTTACTAAGTTGTTAAATGAATCTGGCTTCCCCATTGACTTTGTCAGAAAGTCGCAAAAGGGAATCACATGACCCCAAGACACAACTACGATCATAAATATGAACCAGTTGCCAAGCATTGATCATGTGATCATGGGGATCAGTGGTGGATTTCAGATCGTGGGAACCGGTAGTAGTGGCAGCGAGAGACTTCACCCACCCGCCTGGACGTCATCATGGATGCTCTGCGCATGTGCAGAATCACCATGCATGAGAAAAGCGAGTGTACTCTCCCAGTTGTGAACTGGTAGCAAAGATAAGTGGAACCCACTGATGGGGATGCTGGAAAGGTCATAACTGTGAAAAACGGTCATAAGTCATTTTCTTCAGTGCCGTTGTTACTTGGAATGTTTACTAAAGGAAGTCGAGGACTACCTATACTCAATTCAGGGATATCACCACATATTAATTGACCAAGTACCTTATCAGTCATATAATTAATTAAGTCTTTTCAAAATTGAGGTTCCATCTTTATCTGGGGCTTGTCAATGTTCTTGCAGAAGTTATCATATGAGACATCTCATAAGCTTATGAGATTTCAGCCATAAAATACACACACACACACACACACATACATATTTTAAATCTAAATTTGGAAGAGGAATGATGGTTGTATGGCATACATTCAGTACATAATAATTCTAAGACCAAAGTAATATTCTAAGTTGATGCTTGAATCAGACCTGGGGTCAGTGGTGGTATTCAGCCGGTTTTATCCAGTTTGGGTGAACCGGTAGTGGTGTTGTCCCGTTTTTGATGCTCTGCGCATGTGCGGAAGATACCATGCATGTGCATATGTGGCGCTTACGAGCGAAGTGAGAGCCCACGCACACTCATATTTGCGAACCGGTAGCGAAGGTAAGTGAATACCACCCCTTCCTGGGATTGTTCAGAAGCTTAGACTCCTATGTTTTAGACTTGTCTAGTCACTCTTTCCATCAGTTCCGCTGGCTAGCATAATACAATTTTTATATGATTTCATTCCTTTGAATTGCACAACTATTTCTTTGGAATTGGATATTAGGGGGGGGGGGGAATCAGCTGCTAGTCCCATTCCACCATGCAGTAAATGCTTCTTAACTTTTAATCATTCGTGGATCATTCACAAGTCCAAGACTGCTGGTTCTTGCAGGAAGTTTGCCACTAATGCTATACTAAGTGTGCTATTGTCCAATGTATCCATGTGCTCTGTTCTCTTCCCAGAAATGCAATTCATGCCCTGCTTCCTGCTTCATTTGATAGATGATAGATAGGGATAGATTAAAAATCTTGCTTCTGGCATCTATCCAACCATTTGGAAGGAAAAACCTAGGTACCCAAATTACTCCTTTTTTTCATAAGATTATAGGCAGGTAAATGAGACATTAGTGCATAGTTTGTTCCTTTGTTTAGTGAGTGTGAAAATTTTACTTATACATCATGGATATGGAGATAAGGATAAAGATTCCTATTCCAAGAAAATATTAAATTAGAAGGTACTTTCATTTGGGCTTGCATTTTTTCTTTTCTTTGTCTTTCCTCTTTTCTTCAAAAAATACTGAGGAAAAAAAATCCTTAGACTGAGACAACCTCATCTATTGGTTGAAAAACATCAAACATTAATTTGATACTGAATTGCAGTCAAATATAATGATTGCTAGAATAAATCAATTTAGTCTCATTTTCTATTCTTCTGTAGTCTTAATGTTTTCTTACTTCTGGTGCAAATGTTCCAAAAAAAACAAAACTCATCATAGTCAAAAGGACAGGAAAATCACTTTATGTATGTATGAATTTTTTGGGGCAAAGATGCAGCTGTTAGTTTAACATTTAACGCTAGAAAACCTTCAAGATCCTATCCCAGTGATGGCGAACCTATGGCATGCGTGCCACAGGTGGCACTCGGAGCCATATTGCTGGGCACACGAGCATTGCCCCAGCTCAGCTGCAGCGTGCATACACTTGCCGGTTGGTTGATTTTTGGGCCTTCTGGGCCCACCAGAAGTTGGAAAACAGGCTTTTTCCAGCCTCCGGAAGGCCTCCGGGGGGGGGTGAAGAAGGCCATTTTTGCCCTCCCCAGGCTCCTAGAAAGCCTCTGGAGCCTGGGGAGGGTGAAAAACAAGCCTACCGGGCACACCTTATCATCGTGTACCAAAAGCGGAAGGAGTGTGGGGGGGTCTTGTGCGCATGCGCGGGGGGCGTGGTGTATTGAATTATGGGTAAGGACACGTTTGCACGCAATAACCCCACGCTCCCCACGCTTTTGGCACCCGACGGCAAAAAGGTTAGCCATCACTGTCCTATCCAATTCTGTGATTCTGTTAAATATTTTCTCCCTCTCTCCTCCCCCATTTTTCTGTCTAGCTATAGAAGTCCCTTCCATTTCCCACCCTTAAATGATAATAAGATTACATTGATACAACTAGCAAATTGACAAGTTCTGCTTCTTAAAGCAGATGTATTAATTTGCTTCCTGCTATTGCCTTTTGAACAGATTAGTAATAATCTCTCTTTTTCTAGTCCCTCCTCATCTTACTTCTCAATTTTTTAAAACATCATGACATTACTATTATAAGTAGTCCTCAACTTAGGACAGTTGACTTTGTGACCCTTCAAAGTTACAACAACACTGAAAAAAGTGATGTGTGACCATTTTTCACACTTACAACCATTGCAGCATCGTCACGGTCACATGTTCAAAATTCAGACGCTTGGCAATATGGCAATAAGGCTCATATTTATGACCATTGCAGTGTCCCAGAGTCATGGGATTCCATTTTGCAACCTTCTGACAAGCAAAGTCACTGGGGAAACCAGATTAATTTAACAAC